>APFE031692718.1:10959-40705 GCA_000404065.3 Pinus taeda
TTAATTGCATAGTGGGGGGGTCACAAGGGGTTTGAGGGGTGCAGGTAACCCCCCTTTATGGGGTTTGGGGCAACACCCTAGAAAATTTTGTTTTTGGACCCTATATTAGGTTGGGTGGACCTACCTATGGTTTTGTGCATGATTTTCACACATGGTTTTGGACGCGATGGTTTTCAGTCCACGGTATTGGATGCTTCGGCATGTATAAATATTTATTGTAACATTGAAAGGAACATAATGAAAAATCAAGCTAGTAGTCCCAGTTTTGGGATCCAGGAGAAATCTCTATGTATATGTGTTTTATGTGTTATGCTCTCACATTGTTTATTTTCTGTGTTTTAGAATTTGTATGCAGGTAATTTCTGTATGGGGTTAAAACCTACAAAAACCACATTTCCGCTCCAAAATCAACTAACAAAGTGAGAAATTTGCTGCACCGCAGACCATAACCTATCAGACTTATCTCAAATCATAATCGATGAGTGTTTGCGAGTGGAAGGTCTTGTTAACACAACAAAACTTTGCGATTGTGATATCTATGGACCCAACAGGAACTTAAACTATTACATACAAAATCCTGCATCTGGGGTCTTATCGCTCATCACAATCGGCGCAGGAACATAATCGACGATATGGCAGACCCGTCGGGACATTATACTACAACATATGAATTATTGGATCTAGGAACCCAATCGTAAATCACAGTCGATGCTTTCAATCGGCAGATAACAAAACCTATACCACTGTGATATCAACGGACTCGCCGAGCTATGAAATATAGTGTATAACATATCACGTCCGGGGACAAATCACAATCGGTGTTATCGACAGTGAAACACACACACACACACATGCATATATATCTATCAATTCTTGGTGCGATATGATATTGAGATATATCACATCGTAACCTTGACTGTGTCAGGGGCTGATTCTTAACATTATGTGATATGCGATTGTGATCGCATCGCATTGCAACTTGCTCGGTGTCAGGGGCCAATTATTTAACCTGAACCAATTACCACTGCGATATGTGATATGTGAGGGCCAATGGCGAGCTGCCACTTGGTGCTTGCTCATTTGTTGAAGACCTTACCACATCATCCCAATCCTACCATGTAGACAAGTCAAACTTGAACTTTGACTTGCTCTAACTTCTGCATATGGACTCGGATTTGAGTGTTGTTCACACCATTGGATTTAGAATGACGAGCTCTTCAATCTAAAGTTGAGTGTGACAAGATTCTAACTCTTTGATTTTTGAGCATAATTCTGAGAACCTGATCACTCCTCCCCACTAGAAGCCTTTTGGACCCAAAAATATTTATATTCAATTATTGAACATATGAGGGTACTGTTCCCTCACATTTCACATTTTAGTCCATTTGGCCTTTGATGGATGTGTTCCTTTGAGACCCACCCGAAGATAATCGATACTTCCCCTTTTTGTTGTCCTTGTCCTTCTATCAAGTATAATTTCCTACTGAAGCACAACAAGGAATTCTAGATAAAAGTCTTCAATAGATGGAATTTGAACATTCTCTCCTTGATATTCAATCAAAGGAGGCTCATACAATCTCAAATTTTCAACATTAACAATGGAATATCTTCATATATGAAGGTAAATCAATCTTGAAAGCATTATTACCAATCTTTTCTAGAATTTTAAAAAGACCATAACAGATTGGTTTCAACTTTTTACCTTCACCTTGAAGCCTTTCCTTGCTAATGCGAAGCAAAACTTCATCACCTACTTGAAACTAATGATGCACATGATGCTTATCATGTGTTGCCTTATATTACCTTGACTCTTTTCTAGTTTTTCTTGAATTGTTTGGTGAATCAAATGAATTTTCTCAATGAATTTATTTTCTTTGTCTATGTTACTATGTCTATCTACAACTACATCTTTCTCAAAGATGAAATCCAAAGGCGATTTAGGAAAATAACCAAGACATGCCTCAAAAGGCGAAGTTAGAGTAGAAGAGTGTTTTGCTCGGTTGTAAGCATGTTGAATATAATGCAACTGTTCCTCCAACACCTTAGGATGTCTTTTGCAATATCTTCTTAGAAAACGAATAATTGTCCTATTATACACTTCAATTTGACCATCTGTTTGTGGATGGAAGGTTGTACTTTTATTCAATTCGGTGTCCATCAAGTTCAATAAACTTGGCAAAAAATTCCCAACAAATCAAGAATCACGACCACTTACAATAGAAGTAGGCAATCGAAAATGAACCCATACATTTTGAAAGAAAAGTTGAGCTATTTGTTCAAGTGTAATTTGCTTTCTACAAGGCATTAATATGAACATCTTGCTGAACCTATTCACAACTACATACAAATAATCATGACCTTCCATTGATAAGGGAACACCTCCTACAAAATCCATAGAAACACTCTCCCATGGACGTGAAGGTACTGGAAGTGGTTTGTATATTCCTAGCTTCCTATTACTAGGTTTAATGACAACACACAATGAACAACCTATAACAAAATGTGACACACTTTCAAGCATACGAGGTCAGTAAAAATACCTTTGAAGATTTTCCATTGTTTTACTTACACTGAAATGTCTAGCAATAAGAGAAGTTTACGCTTCCCTTGTGAAATTTACTCTCTCTCTGCACATGGTAGTCTAATTCCTCAACTTGGTGGCCTTGACTCAGATTTAAATATACCTCTTGAAAGTTAGCATCATATGCATATTTCTCAACATAACTTTTAGGCAAAACATAATGATTCTTGAGTAAAATGGTTGCATTAACAATCAGTCTAGAAAGCATACCATCAACTCTGTTATAAATACCTTTCACATACCTCGTTACCAAGTGGAATTGCTGTAAAAATCCCATCCAATGAAAGTGCCTTGATTGCTGCAATTTTGTTTCATATTGCAGATATTGCAAAGGTTGATGACCAGTGTGAATAATGGTTTCTTTTCCCATCAAGTAATGCTTCCATTTATTCACACTTTGCACCAATGCATAAAGCTCTTTATCATATGTAGGATAATTAATAACAACACCATTACACATTTCAGAATGAAATGAAATGGGCTTACCATGCTGTAAAAGAACTGAACCCATGGCATAGTCACTTGCATCTGTTTGTATTTCAAATGGTTATTTCAAATCCGGCAATGCTAAAACTGGCACTGAACTGACCTTTTGTCTTAAAGAATCAAATGCTTTTTGTTGTTTTCCTCTCCACTGGAGGACAACCTTCATGCTGGTCAAAGCATGTAGTGGTGATGCTATGGAAGAGAAATTGGCAATAAACTTCCTCCAATTCTGCGTTGCTCCCAAAAAACTCCTTACTTCTGTGACTGATTTGGGTATTGGCCAATTCATAATGACCGAAACTTTAGAGGGGTCAATCTTCAACTCACCTCCTCCAACTATATCGCCAAATACACTAAGGAAGTTTTCTCGAATTCACATTTAGACATATTTAGAAATAACTATTCTTTTCTCATTACATCGAAAACTTTCTTCACATCTTTGACATGCTCTTCTCGTGATTTGTTGAATATCAAAATGTCATCTAAACAGACAATTACAAACTCATCAAGAAAGGATCTTAAAACATCATTCATAACTCTCATGAATGCAGTTGGAGTGTTGCAAAGCCCGAAAGGCATAACCAACCACACAAACAATACCTTTTTGGTTTTAAAAGACGTCTTCCAAATATTCTTCTTAGCTATTCTAACTTGATTATATCCACTTCTCAAGTCTAATTTAGTGAAATATTTTGTATTCTTCAACTGATCTAGCAAATCATCTATTTTGGGAAGTGGGAATCGATTCTTTATGGTAATTTTATTCAAAGTTCGATAATCTACACACATGCGCCAAGTTCTATCTTTCTTGGGTACCAAAACAATTGGTGAACCACATGGCGAAGTAGAGGGATGAATTACACCTTTATCTAACAATTCCTAAACGTGTTTCTTAATTTATAAACTTTCCAGAATTGACATTCAATACATATCGATATTTGGGAGTGGATAGTCTTGCTGAAGCTGAATTTCGTATTGAATTCCCCTTTTTGGTGGCAATCCCTTTGGTTCTTGAAACATGTCTTCATATTGAGTGACCACATCAACCAATTCAGCCTTTAGCTTCAAGTCATAGCATGAAAGGGATTCATGCTCCATGTCATTCTTCTGCTTGATCATAAGGAGAATAAGACTCTTGTTGGAATTGACCAGTCGCTTCATTTTCCCTACGCTTGCCAAAGACAGATTAAGATTTTTGTGATGGGATCTCACAATATACTCCACTCTATCTTTGAACAAATGTTATTTGTTCTCATATATATGGAAAACAACATTCCTATCATATAAATACGAGCTTCCCAAGACAATCCCAAAAATATCCAATGGCGCAATGTCTAATTCGACTTCATCAACAAAATTAGTAGTGACTGCAAAACTGAAAATGCATTTCTGTGTGAACTAAAAATTGGAATCCTTGGTTATCCAACCAAATGGATACGGTTTATGATACGGCATGGTTTCCGGATTCGACTTCTTGACCAAGTCTATAGAAACTAAATTTGCTTGGGATCCACTATCAAACAACGTACCAATTTTGGTGTTTTTGGAAATAACTTGGATATGGAACAACTCTATTATGTTTTCCTCATTTGAAACATTATTGGAGTTTTTTGTTGCACTGGTGCTTGCCACGACTTCCTCTTTGCTTGTCTTTGCCATGACTTTCCCTTTAGTGGTTGTGGTTGCAATCTTCGTTTCATCACCTGAGACAGAACCCAAGTCTTGATCTGCAACAACATTTGTCCTATGTTTCCCTTTATTATTATATTTCGTTGGTCATAATTCTAGATGAAGCTTCCAACGATGTGCTTCATCATGGCCCCCTTTGTAATAATTATTGCACATGGGTTTCTCCCCTTCTTTCTTAACAAAAGAAGTTTTATTCTGCTTTCCTTTTAATTTCTTCCCTTTCTCACCACTCTGGAATGGCTTATTCTTACCTTCTTCTTGTACATTTTTCCCTCGTGCTTCGAGGTGTGTATCTTGAACACAAACCACATCAAGATTTGTGGGACTAAACATAAGAATGGTATGTTGGAGATAGCTATGCAAACCTCCTATGTATTTCAGCAAGGTATCTTGTGACTGTAAGTCTACTCCTAGCATAAGAGTTCTTCTCCTAAAATCTTGAGTATACTCTTGCACATTTTGACCTTTCAATTGTTTGAAATTTTGCCAATTCATGATATCTTTTTTCACATGAGCTAAAGGGTAGATTTTTGTTTTTATAATGACAATGAAATCAAGCCAAGTAATAGAGATCTTACCATGTTTTTGGATATCGTCTTGAGTCCTTTCTTCCCACCAAATGAGTGTTGCACCCTCCATTCTCAATGGAGCCAACTAAATTTTGATATGATCCTCTTGAAGGTTCTAAATTTTACAATACACCTCCAACTGACGAATCCAATTATCCAAATTCTCTGCATTCACTTCACCATTGCACATAGGCAAATCAAATTTAACATCAAGCTTTAGAAAAGATGATTTACTAGTTCCTTTTGTAGAATGATGATGAGTATGAGTATGGGTTGCCATAGTGGATGAGGGTGAAGATGCCTGTGAAGTAGAAGATGAAGAAGATGGTGGAGAGGGTGGAGGTTTGTATCCATTCCCATTACCTCCTCCTAAAGAGCCTTATCCTTTGGGAGGTTTGGAACTTTCTCCTTGAAATTTGTTGTTCCTCTCTTCATAGAGGACCTTCACCATCTCTGTCATATCAAAGAAATCCTTTCTGAAGGTCTTCTCATTTTCTGTCATGATAGGTTCTCCTTCATGAGACATGATCTCTCGAGACTCAACTGTAAGTTATCCAACTTGAGGATGTACTGGTGTGGAAGACTTTTGAAACCTTGCTCTTCTTCCACTTGACCCAATTTCAGGGCTTTCAACCAGCTTTCCTTCACCTCTTTTAAACTTTAACCTTGTAAGCATGACATAAACTAGCAAACAATTAAATCCTTCTTTCACAAAGCAAATCTAGTAAGCAAAAACCAGTGCTATGATACCAGCTTGATCTGAAATGGATCAGATTAGTAATGTTGTTCTAATTCCCCATTCAGAATAAAACTCAATATGCTTATCATTTTATTATCAAGTGCTTAAGGATTCAATATTTTTGCTTAATTAATTGATTCCCATGAGAGTTTCTTATGTAAATGTTAGAAAAAATTTAACATAAAACATATGCTGAAGAACAACAAAATAATAGCAAAGAACATCAAAATACAACACACAGCAAGAACATGATAAAGGATTTTATATGTTTTAACCCCGTATAGAAATTACCTGCATACGAATTCTAAAAAAAGAAAATAAACAATGGAGAGAGAATAACACATAAAACAAATATTAATAGAGATTTTCCAATGGATCCCAAAATCGAGACTATTAGATTGATTTTTCGTTATGTTCCTTTCAACGTTACAACACATATATATACATGTCGAAGCATCCATAAACCCCAATCCATTAACCCTATATTAGAATATAAACGTAGTTCCCTTGACTATATCTACAAAATACCATGGACTGAAATCCATGCACAAAACCATAGGTAGGTCTACCCACCTAATATAGGGGCTATTCATGGAAAGAATATAACACATCCAAACGTTCTCCCACTTGTTGTTTTCTTTCCACAGGGGGCCACAGGATAGCTTAGTAATTTATCTAGCTCTGTAATGCCCATTGTTCCTCTACACTAAGTGAACTTCTCAAAGCTCACAGATTTTGTCAATGCATTTGCAGTATTCTTCAAAGTGTCCACCTTTACGAGCAACACCTTTTTGTCTTCTACCATATCCCTCACAAAGTGATACTGAACATCAATGTTCTTTGTCTTTGGATGATAAGTAGGGTTCTTTGCCAAGAAAATTTCACTTTGGTTGTCACAGTCTATCTTTATAGCTCATTGTACTAACCCCATATTTGAACACAATCTCTGCAACCAAACTACTTCCTTGCTTGCATGATTGGTTGCCATGTATTCTGCCTCTGTAGTTGACAGTGCCACTACAAATTGTCTCTTACTCATCCAATTGACTACACCTCCAAATAGGTTAAACACATACCCACTTGTAGATCTTCTCTGATCCAGATCTCCAACCTAGTCTACATCAAGAAATCCGCGGATATACAAAACTCTATCCAATCCTGGCCTTCCTTGGTAGCACAAACCATAATCACTAGTGCCACACAAATACTTGAAAACATGCTTCACTATTGTCCAATGCTGCTTCCCTGATTTTGACATAAACCTTCTCAATACTCCCACTACATGTGCAATGTCTGGTCTAATACAGACCATTGCATACATTAAACTTCTTATTTCACTTGCATATGGAACACAGGGCATGTCCTCTTCCTCTTCTTGTGCCTTGGGACACTTTTGAGTAGATACCTTTACACCTACAAGAATAGGAACCTTCACTGGTTTACTATCCTACATATTAAACCTCTGCATTATTGTCTCGACGTACTTCCTCTGCTTTAACTAGATATTCCTCTTTGCCCAATCCCTCTTAATTTCCATGCCCAAAATATAGCTTGCAGGACCAATATCTTTCATGTTGAATTTGGAGGACAATTGGGTCCTCAAATCCTATATAATTTCTGTTATTTCCAACCAACAACATATCATCCACATACAAGACTAGATAAATAACACAGTCACTAATTAATTTAAAATACACACAATGATCTGCTTTGCTTCCATTGAAGCCAAGTCCCTGTATAAATGTATCAAATTTCTGATACCACATCCTTGGTGACTGTTTTAACCCATAAAAAGACTTTTTTAACTTGTATACCAATTATTTCTTACCCTTCACCGCAAAGCCTTCAAGTTGCTTCATGTAGATCTCTTCTTCCAAATCCCTGTGAAGAAATGTTGTCTTCATATCCACTTGTTCTGCCTCAAAATAAAAAGTGGTAGCAACAGATAAAAGTAATCTAATAGAAGCTACCTTGGAAACAGGAGAAAAAATATCACCAAAATCAATTCTTGACACCTAGGAATAACCTTTTGCTACCAACCAAGCTTTATAGTCTTCTTCTTGAACACCCATTTTCTTCCAATGGGTTTCCTTCCAGCTAATAACTCCACCAGATCCCAAGCCTAATTTTTGTGCAAAGATGTCATTTCATCAACCATGGCCTCTTTCCAGAGTTTTCCATCCTCTGAATCTATTGCTTCCTTCATAGTTCTGGGATCATCATCAGTAATAGATAAATAAAAATTTGAACAAAAAGGAAAATGGACTATACCTTTCTGGTTGCCTTCCTTCTCGAACTGATCTTCTCACAACCAGATTTTGTGGCTCTCCATCTTCTAATTCCTCTAATGATATAGAGTTTGATTCTTCCTCCTTTAGCTCAAACTCTATCTTCTTAGGTTCCTTTGATGGGACCTTGTGTTTAATAATATCTTTCACCTCTTTAAACACCACATCTCGGTTTTACACAACCTTTCTTGTCACTGGGTTCAAAATCTTATAGCCTTTTGAACCATCCTTATACCTAATAAAGCTGCACTTTTCAGATTTACTATCCAACTTTGTTCTTTTCTCCTTTGGAACATGTACATATGCATCACATCCAAATACCCTCAGATCTGAAAGAGATGGTTTCTTACCATTCCATACCTCTTGTGGAGTCTTATCCTCCAACGTTGATGAAGGTGATTTGTTGACCAGGTAACATGTTGTCTCCACTACCTCTGCCCATAATTCTTGTCCTAACCTGGCACCATTAAGCATGCTTCTTTCCCTTTCCATCAATGTCTTTTTCATTCTTTTTGCAACTCTATTTTTCTTAGGTGTCTATGGAGTAGTCTTCTACCATGCTATACCAAACTTCTTACAAAATTCTTCAAATTCCTTCTTGCAAAATTCTCCACTGTTATCTGTCCTCGACACCTTTATCTTCTTCTTTGTCTAGTTTTCCACCAGAGCCTTAAATTCTTTAAACCTGTCAAAGACTTCAAATTTCTTCTTGAGGAAATATATCCATGTATTCCTTGAGAAGTCATCTATAAATGATATTTAGTACACAAAATTACCCAGTGATGGAACTGACACAGGTCCAAACACATCACTATGCACAAGCTCTAATATCTGTTTCGCCCTCGTACCACTAGAGGGGAAACTCATCTGATTCTGCTTCCCATATACACAATTTTCATAAAAATCAAAATCTAAAGAGCTATTAGACATACCTTCTACCATACCTTTACCATGAAGTATTCAAAGGCCATTTCCTCCAATATGTCCAAGCCTTTGATGCCATAGCATGGTCTTTTCTCTAGAGACTACTAGATTTTTTGCTCCACTTTCAGGAACCACAAAACTGTTGCACCCATCAATAACAGTGCTACCTTGCATTTTGTACAGAGTTCTAATCTGAACTCCCCACATCAATACTAGTGCTCCCCAAACCATCTTGTAGGTATCTTTATCGAACACTATTTTTACACCTATATCATCCAACTTGCTTACAAAAATCAGATTTTTGGCTAATGCAGGGAAATGTGGAACACCCAGAAGTGTTCTAATCCTTCCACCTTGCAACTTCAACTTGAATTTTCTACGACCAACGATTCTAGCCTTCCTGTCATCCCCTAGGAAGACATCACCACCATCATATTTCTCATACTCACAGAACCACTCTCTATGGGGAGTGAAGTGAAAGGATGCACCTGAGTCAATCAACCATGCCTCATTATCTACATGTGTACTTGAAGAAGAAGCCGAGTACACATCCCCATCTTCATCTGACGTGGTTTTTGCCTCTACAAAAGGAGCATCATCAGATCCCTTTCCTTTCTCAGGAGCTTTATATTTACAGTCCCCTTTGTAGTGCCCTTCCTTTCTGCATTTCCAGCACACCTTTAAAAGATTTCTTGGAGATTTAGATCTCCCACTCGAGGACTTATTTTTGTTTCTTTTCTGGGACCGTCCTCGTACAGACAAGGCATCACCATTCTGGCTCTCCATATTTTTTTGTCTCATCTCCTCCGTCAGCAAGGATGAGACTATTTCATTAAACTGCAAGGCAGTTGCATTGATACCTATTGTGATAACCAGACTATCCCACGAATCTCATAAAGAACACAACAAAATGATGCACTTATCCTCATATCAAATTTTAATATCAATAGATAATAACTGGCTTACCATAGTATTAAATGCGTTCATATGCTTCGTCACTGAGTCTCCATCTTTCATCTTTAGGTAATACAACCTTTTCCATAGGAATAGTTTATTCACCAGAGACTTATATTGGGACAATGTCCCTAACTTGTCCCATAAAGCCTTTGTCATATCTTCCCATGATACGTTCAACAATACTGAACCTGAGACACACAATCGTATTGTCCTTTTTGCCTTCCGATCCAACTTCTTCCATTCTTCATTGGACACTCCCATTGTTTTAATACCCCGATCTACTGTTATCCATTGATCTTTATCCACCAACGGATCCTTCATCTTGAGTTTTCACAACTGAAAACTATAACCATTAAATTTATCGATCTCTATCTTTGCACTGCTCGCCATCTTCTTTCACCACCAGAATCGATCCCACAGATCTTCCACTAAATAGGGTCTACCACAGGCCCGAGCAAAACCCCTCAGCAACAAAGGAGCCCCCTTGAAGCCAAAACAACTCTAATCCCAAATGTAAGTTTTAACCCCGTACAAAAATTACATGCATACAAATTCTAAAAATAGAAAATAAACAATGGCGAGAGCATAACACATAAAACAAATATACACAGAGAATTTCCCCTGGATCCTAAAACTCAGACTACCAGATTGACTACCTGGGACTACCCTAGACTAGAACTTAATCATATTTCCCTTGATCCGATCTACAAAATACCATGGACCGAAAACCATCATGCCCAAAATGATGTGTGAAATCCATGCATAAAACCATAGGTAGGTCTGCCCACCTAATATAGGCTAGTTGTGGAAAGAATATAACACAACCCAACAGAGTTCACCCTTCTATGGCTACATCTCCTTGGTCCAACTTCCAATGGATTGGGCCTCTCTATTATGATCAAATTACAATAAAATTGTGTTTACAGTGCTCAGATTCCTTTGAAACCTATCTCAATGAGTTCAGAGTACTAAAAAATGGCCATCTAGCCTCTTTTTTCATCCCATTTGGATAAGAATTGAAGAAGTTATGACTTCTCCTAGTTCTCCCACTACTTATTCCACAAAATGCTCCAAATTCGACCAAAAACCACATTTCCACTCCAAAATCTACCGACGAAGTGAGAAATTCGTCGCATTTTAGGCCATAACTTGTCGGTCATATTGCAAATCGCAATGCGCGAGTGTTTGCAAGTGGAAGGTCTTGTTCACACAATAGAACATTGTGATTGCGATATCAGCAAACCCAATGGGAACTTAAATTGTTACATATAAAATCCCACATCCGGGGTCTTATCGCTCATCATAATTGGTAATCGACATAGTAACATAATCGACAATATGGCGGACCCACCGGGACATTAAATTGCAACATATGAATTATTGCATCTGGGAACCCAATCGCAAATTGCAATCAGCGCTTTCCATCGGCAACTACTAAAACCCATAGCGCAGCAATATCAGCGGACCCGCCGGGTTATGAAATATAGTGCATAAAATATCGCTTCTGGGGACAAATCAAAATCGACTTTATCAGCAGTCACACACACACACACACACATATCGATGGGTATCAGGTGCGATATGCGATTGCAATAGATCACATCGCAACCCTAATTGTGATGGGGGTCGATTATTAACATTATGCGATATGTGATTATGATTGCATCACATCACAAACTGCTCTGCACTGGGGGCCGATTCTTTAACCCGAGCCACTTACCACTATGATATGTGATATGTGAGGGCCAATGGTGGGCTACCACTTGGCACCTCCTCACTCACTGAAGACCTTGCCACATCATCCCAATCCTTCCATGTAGACAATTCAAACTTAAACTTTGACTTGCTCTAACTTCTGCATATGACTCGGATTTGAGTGATGTTCACACCTTTGGATTTAGAATGACAAGCTCCTCAATCTGAAGCTAAGTTTGACAAGATTTTGACACTTTGATTTTTGAGCATAATTCTGAGAACCTGATCAAATCCTTTTTGCTCCTGAAGCATCTCATCATATGTGTTAACAACCTCATACAAATTAAATTTTAACTTTGCATCACATCCTTCAAAAGATTCATTTTCAACATTCTCTTTGGGTTTTATCATCAAGAGTACAAAGTTCTTACTAGCATTGACCAACCTCTTCATTTTTCTATAATTTACAAGTGACAAATTCAACTTCTTGTTATGTGCTCTAGCAATGCACTCAAGTCCATTTTTAAACAAGTGATATTTGTTCTTATGGCAATGAAAGATGACTCTCCTATCATACAAATATGGGCTTCCCAAAACAATAACACAAATATCAAATGGAATAGCATCAAGTTATACCTCATTTATAAAGTTTGTAGTGATGGCAAATCTTAATTTACATCTTTTTGTCACATGCAATTTTGCATTGTCACATATCCAACCTAAAGGATATGGTTTACGACGAGGATATGTTTCCAAATTCAATTTCTCGATAGTGCCTTCAGAAATGAGGTTTGCTTGTGAGCCACTATCAAACAGTGTATCTATCTTGGTATGTTTGGAAATGAATCTAATGTGGAAAAGCTCTATTCTTATTGGATAAAATTGCCTTCTTATTGCAACAAAAAAATCATTCCAAGAGGATAAAACCTTACCATGTTTCTTCATGTCCTCTTGATTTTTGGCTTCCGACCAAATTAGTGTTGCACCTTCCAATCTAAGAGAAGCAAGTTGAATCTTGGTTTCATCATCTTTGATTCTCTGTATCCTGCAATACACTTCAATCTAAAGAACCCAATTATCCAATCTTTTTGCATTTAACTCTCCATTGTACATAGGAAATTCAAAATTAATATCGAGCTTAAGCAAAAGATTTTCACCATGATGCCTTGGGGAATTTGGAGGTGTTTGTGAAAGGGTAGAAGAAGTTAAATATGAGAGTGAGGATGAGGATGGAGGTGAAGGTGGTGGTGTGTCACCATTCCCTCCATTCCCTTTTGGAGGCTTCTATCCTTTTCCTCCATTTAATTTTGGAGGCTTTGAGCTCTCTCCATACAATCTAGAATTCCTCTCCTCATAAAGAACCTTAACCATCTCAGACATCTCAAAGAATTCTTTTCTAAAAGTTTTCTCATCTTCAGACATCCCTTCAGGACCTTCGTCATGTGCCATAACCATTGAACCTTGAGGTGTGTTTGTTCTCCTTGAAGCAATTTGAGATCTTGGCTTTATAAGTTATCATTCTTCTCTTTTGAGCTTCAACCTTGTAATCATCAAAATAACGCCTGCAAACAAATCAAACCTTCAAAATAACTTGTTTCTATGATACCAAAATGATTTGAATGTGTAAACTTGAAGATTTTTAACAATTTGCAAGTGAAATTTATATGTGTTTTGGGTAGAGGCTCAATTTACTAAACACATAAAACAAGTGAATTGAACCAAAATTTATATCCAAACAGAGACAAAATAAGCATATCTAAAACACATAACAGTAAACACAATAAAGGAGTTCACCCCTGGGCTACATCTCCTCGTCTAGCTTCCAATGCAGGACCTCTTTCATTAAGTGCTCAAAAGTGTGTTTACATGTTTTTAAATATCTCAAGTAGAAAAATTGATGTCTCCAATGGATCTAGCATTGTAAAAAACACCCTTTTTGGTTCTTTCTGCACCTCATTTGGCCAAAAATTGAGCAAGTTATGCCTATTTCTAGTTTCTTCTCAATTACATAGTTAATCATCGTCCAATTCGCCCCAAACCTAGCTTCTACGCCCCAAACTCAAAATCAATGAGAAGTTCAGGCCTACAATCTTGCCCAATGGGTGAAATTTTAGGACGGTTAGTTCACCCATTAATCTTCCTGTCTCGAAAATTTCGGTCATGTGATGCACATACGACTACGTAAGGGGCCGATATTCTAGGGCCTAAATCCAAGCCCCTTTTCCGTGAGGGGTCAAGTGACCCGGGGCTGGCCCCTTTTCAATATCCACTCGTGGTCTTGGATTGAATATGGTGTATGGTTTATGGGAGGGAATTGTGACCATGGGGTTGGGGCTAAGCCTTGGCCCTTGGTCTCACCCCTTGTTTCTTAGGGTGCAGAGACCAGGGATGGGGCTTAGCCCCAACACCAACCTCCAACATACAATGTGTTAAAATTTAAATGCCACCCAGATCCATAACCTCTTTATAAACATGTGCATTGCATGTTGGTGTGGGCCTCTAGCGTTTGTTTCCAGGTCATGGGTTCAATCCCTTGGAGGTCAATTTTGACCCAAAAAAAAATTAATGCCTTGTTTGGAGGCCACGTGGTAGTCACCCATTGGCCCACATGGCCCTCCTTCATTAGTCCAAAAAGGAACCTCAATCAATCAAATTGTGCTTTCATGAACCAATAAACAAGTGAAACTTGTCAACATATAATTGGCCAAATTATACAAAGTCATATTCCTAACCACCTACCTAGTAAGCATATAGACGATTGACCAAGTGTATTTGCAACTTCAAATTTTAAAATTTTAGTTGTTTAGCAAATCAATCAGAACATGATATCGGGAGCATACAATATCGATTTTGATTGAATCGAGTTGCGTTGAATTCATATCATCGAGATCTATCCAATCTTACAAATTTCGAGCATTTTTTAGCACTATGAATTTTGAGCACTAAACTGATCCCTTGGATCATATATCCACATTTGCACAAATTGTTCCAAATAAGCATGCAGTTCTGTTATACAAGCCAACTAAATATGATGCTCTCTAAATGAGCAGGTGATTTCTAGAATGCTTTGAACCAGGATTGTGGGGTATATTCGAAACCTTGGTGAGAGAAGTGTCTATAACATTTTCCACCACCATCGAGTGATTCTCAAGACTGTTGTCCCATTTGAGGGAGTCTCCACCTGTTCTTCAACATAATCATACATCCCTCAATATATTTGCAAAAGAATTCCAAATCTACGTGAAATGTTTTGTTAATCCAAGCTATGTTGTCTCCCTCCATGTCATATGTACCCCATGCCACTCTTTTATCACCCATCCCAATAAGAAAATACCTCATTGATGTAAAACTTGCAATACGTTGATTGGGACTCCATAATCTGAGTCAAAACCCATGATACCATCTCTTCTAATCATGAGTTGGTTGCCACCTCCAAATGGCCATCTGATGCACTGTAGGAAGAGTAATTTTGTTTTCTAGAGACTCCTCCAAATGTATGAGCCTTTTTTGATGCCTATTTCTCCCTTGAGAAACTAGTCCAAAAACAACTTACCTTTTAGATATTTTCCAATGAAGATCTTATGCATAACGCCTTCAGCGAACAAAGCTCTCCACAAGGATTTTATAAGGAGAGATTTCCCAAATATTTTGGTGTTGAGGATACCCCATACATCAATATCTCGTGGTCTAGTGACGTCATCCCATTTTATCAGGTCGAATTTTCCTCTACCTTCCGATCCCAAGCACAGAAAGTGTACCATGACAAATTGTATCTCATTACATATACGAGTAGGTAATGCAAAAAGGCACACCCAATATAGCCATCTGTTGAAAAACTGACCGAATCAAAGTGAATCTACCTCCCAAGGAGAGAGGTTGGTGTGTCCAACACCCCAATTTTTCCATGAATATTTGTAGCAGCCAAGACCAATTATGGACCTGAAAATTATTTGGCTTCAGCTTATGTCCTAGGTATGTGAAACCATATTGAAGTGGTTCAAAATCTACCCCAAATGTATCCCCAATGTTTATAATCTCATTGATATTGTCATGTGAATGTATAAGAGTCGACTTATGTCCATTGGGGATCAAGCCAAACCAAAAAGATAAAATATGTTAAATAAACACTACAAATAAGTGGGTAATACAAACCTCATTGTTCATCTAAATACCTGGTGAACACTAGTATTGCAGCAATAATGCTACAACTCTTGAGCTGCCTACTTTACCCTTTATCAACCCAATAGTTCGTAACAAACATGGAAGTGTGGGTGTTGTATGCAC
This sequence comes from Pinus taeda, assembly GCA_000404065.3. NCBI lineage: Eukaryota > Viridiplantae > Streptophyta > Pinopsida > Pinales > Pinaceae > Pinus > Pinus taeda. The sequence continues at coordinate 27,172 of APFE031692718.1, forward strand.
AAGTACTAGTTCTCATTGTAGGTCATCACTTGGTCAGCCGACGCAAGATCACGAGGAGCTCAAGTCAACTTCAATTTATTTTAGAAGAAGCTCTATGTGTGATGAAAGGAAAGAAAGATTACTCTACAGATACTATTCTAACTGCAAAAAGGAGAAAGACTGGAATGTAAAGCGAAACCTAGTAAACCCTAATTCACCAGCTAATTCTACTTTTGCAAAAAGCACTTTGAAAACCATGAAAGGAACACAATTACCTAATAAAGGAAGTAAACAAGATCTAACCATGCTATTTCTGGAAGTAAATAAGCAAAAATCATATTTTTGGATTTTTATGTGTTTTTATGTGAATTTGACATGCATATAATTTATTTTGTGTGAGTGTGGCAGCGAACAAGTGGCGTTGAAGGGTGGTTTTGGAGCTTGAGAGGATGCAGGATGGTGTGAATGGGTCCTAAGAGGTCTCAAGTAGCCTTCTGGAGGCTTTTCCCACACTCAGCCCTCAAAAAAAAACCTACAGGAAAAACTACAGGAGGACACACGAAATCTACAGGAGGAAAACAAGGAAACTATAGGAGGCCTACAAGAGGAGGCCGAGAGAAATTTATGCTATTTTTGAAGGTGTGAGAAGGGGTGGAAAAGGTGGATGAAGGTTTGAATGAGGTTTAAGGGTGCCTAAGGTCTACCATGAATCACTAGGAGAGAGAAATTCAAGGAGAGAGGAATAAGTTCTATGGAAAATTGCAGTAAAGTAGGGTAGAATTGAGGTGAGATTTGGGAGACCTAGGGCGTGGATCAGATGGAGGGTGTGATTGTTGGTAAGCTGGCCTACTATTGAAAGAGATCTGCTTCATAGAAACTAACAGTCAACCAAGAAAATCAAGCAACAAATGAGATGAGTGTATTCTAGGAAAAATAGAGTTTTTCATTAAAATGGCCTAAACTATGATGCATGAGAGGAAATGCTAAGAAATGCTATAGGAAAGGAAAGCATGAAAGAGGACTATTTTAAATCAGGAAATGAACTTGATGAAGAAGGTCTAAAGCAAACCAAAATTGGACTATTAACCTACTAAAGAGCTGCAAACACTAGAAGTCCTATGAATGAGGAAAATCTGTGTTTTTTGGGGCAGCAAGAGAGTCTTTGCCTCAAATCATGGTCCCAGAGGGAGGAAGAGAGGCCAAAGCACTATTGCTAGCCTTTTTGAATCTTCTCTAATAGCTGCTTAACCTACTACAGAAAGTACAGATGGAAACAAACTACTAAATTATCAAAAGCAACCTATTCTTAACCATAAAAGAAATACTTCTAAAGAGGATCTTGGCTACTTGGATTGAGCCCTAGCCCAAGAGCTTCAACTCTCTGAGGTAACTCAGTGCTAGGTCAAGAAAGATTCCATCTTCATTATTAAAACAATAGCAAGATTACATGAAACTGTCACAAAATAATAAGCTCGAAATTTGAGCAGAGTTTACATAAGCAAAAAAAATCCAACCCTAGGGAGGCCCTAGGCTTCTCTACTTATAAAAATGAAGCTACCAAGAGCTTCCTTAAAATCAGGGAGGCTTGGCTAGTTGCCTTCTAGTGCATGATTCGGCTGCTTGTACTCCGAGCTGAATGAAAGGGAATTCGAATTGAGGAGTAACAAATGAGGGGGATTCCCTCCTATAAGTTCTCTCCTCTGTCCACTTTGAGTTATTGCTGCCATTTGACCATTGGATCCTTGACTTTGACCTCAAAATCCATCAATAATATACATTAAATACATGTTAGACTACATGGCACAATAACTAACTCAACTCACTCTATAAGCATAAAGATAATAAGAAAATCATACAATAAGCTAAGATAATGGTTGATTTGACTAGGTTAGGAGGTAAAATGAGCCCATATAATTACCCATTTATGAGGTTCATCATCACCCCCTACTGAAGATGTTGCTCATCCTCTGAGCAACCTAGTCAATCTCCTCATCTTTTATGGCCCTAGTGGCCTCCCTAGCATCCCAAGCCTCTGATGTGGTCTGCTTTTGTTTGCCATAGAATCCTGCCTTCCTGTCGATATCCTTCCACTAATCCTCCTCTTCGTCTTCTCTTCTGCCTTCTAGCATACCTAATAGGAGTGGAGGACTCAGTTTGAGGCCAATCTAATTGACCTTCAGCCTTTGCATGGAGCGCTTGTACATTGGCACTCTTTTCAATGCCTCCTTCAGCCTCATGGGGGAATGATATTCCCTGATCTACAAACTGTGCAGTAAGGTGTTCCAACTTCTCATGCATGCATGCACACAGTCATCCCCAAGTAGCCTTTGCATATCTTCAAAGTGTGCAATGGATTGTGCATGATTGGTGAGATATTTAGGGGCAATTTGAGGGTCATTGGCAAGCAGGTTGTGTGTGCTGGTGAGTGCCATAGGATCTAATGGCTTAGCTCTTATCATTAGTGGCTCATTCTGCTCCTTTATCATCAATATTTTTATTTTTGCTACCATCAATTCTTCATGGTTCATCCATGAGGCCATGGCCATTAATTGCAGGTCCCCTAGCTTGGCATTGGGGTCCCACACATTCATGTCTATGAGGGCCATGTTGTGTAGGTAGAATTCTGCCATCTTTTCTTTATCCTCTGAGGTGCTTTGATCACACAAATCCATGAATTTCGTGTAGTCTTGGAAAGGCATTGTGCCTCTTTGTGCCAAAGTCTTTATTTGGAATTGAAGCCATTGGTCCTTCAGGTAGAGGCCATAGGATTTGGCTAGTGTTTTTCATTGCAATGCCTCCATGGATAAGCTGGCAATGTATGCCAGCTGAGTCTCTTTCTCTTGCAGCTGCCTCCTTACTAATTCATTTTCAGTTTCAAGGTGGCTTCCTGTAATTGCTTCCCTATCTCTGAGAGCACTCAACTCTTTGCCCATTTCCCTAATTTTTTTTTCCATATGGCCAACATCCTCAACTCGTTTGGATTTGGCTATCCGCATCCACCTATGTGTTCTCACTCTTTCTTTCTCCAATTCAAAAAATAGAGAAGTTGCAAATTTCTATGGGATTATCCTTCCTCCCTCAAGTAGATTATAATAGGAGGCAAAACTAGGTGGGGGATCAGGTTCTTGTATCTTTTGTGCTTCCTCCTTCACTTGTGGTTTTCCTTCTATCCTTTCCTCAAGCTTTTGGGTCTCTTGTAGTTTTGACAGTGTCTCCTGTAGAACTATCTAAGCCTCTTATAGGTCTGGTTTTGGGTCCTGTAGCACTGCCTTTTAATTCCATGTAGAAGATCTAGGAGCCCCCCTTTCATATGTTATAGGTGTCTTAGAAGGAGATTCTTTCCCCTTGGTAGTGGGTGAATCTTCAATGGTAATTGGCACTTTTGAAGAGGGCTAAGGTTTGCCTGTTTTGGTTCTTGTGTTCTTCCTTGTCTTGAAATACATGGAGGTCTGTCTTTTACTATTTTGCTTTGGCTTGATTGGTGTACTAAGGGTAGTGAGGGTAGCTGCTGCCTCCCTTTCCAAAGTCTCAAGGGACTCTTCTCCTTGTTCTTCCTTCTCTGCCTTTTTTTCTCCTTCTTTAGTCTCTTTTTCTGTTTCTTCCTACTCTGTTTCTTCAGCTCTTTCCTCCTCTATTTCAGTTTCTTCCTCCTTCCTCTCTTGTTCTGCTATGTTACCACTAGCTTCACCTTCTCCCACTTGCTATTATTCCTCCTCACTGCCAACGGGATTGACATCATAGGTTAATGCCTTTATGTCATCCTCAGCCGTCATGTTTCGGAAAACTTCCCATGCTATTGGGAGTGTAAAGGTATGGAGGGCTTCCTCTACGAGGAGTTTGATTAAACCATGGTGAGCTAGCTGCTTGGCGAGCACTAGCATTGCAGAAATAATGTTTCAACTCTTGGGCTTCCTACTTTACTCTTATCAACTCAGTAGTTCGTAACAAACTTGGAAGAATTGGCATTGTATGCACAAGTACTAGTTCTCGCTGCAGGTTGTCACTTGGTCAGCTAGTGGAAGATCACTAAGAGCTCAAGCCAACTTCTATGGATTAAAAAAGAAGATCTATATGTGATGAAATGAAAGAAATATAGATGCTATCCTAACTACAGAAAGGAGAAAGACTACAATGTAAAGCAAACCTAATAAACCCTAATTATCCAACTAATTCTACTTTTGCAGAAAGCGCTATGAAAAACATGAAAGGAATGCCATTACCTATTCAAAAAAGTAAATAACATCTAACCATGCTATTTTTGGATGTAAATGAGTAAAAACCATATTTTTGGATTTTAATGTATTTTTATGTGAATTTTACATGCATGTAATTTATTATGTGTTAGTGTAGCAGCAAATAGGTGGCGTTGAAGGACGGTCTTGGGACTTGAAAGGATGTAGGATGGTGTGGATGGGTCCTAGGAGGTCTCAGGTGGCCTTTTTGAGGCTTTTCCCACATTCGGCCTTCAAAAGAAAGCCTACAAGAAAATCTACAGGAGGACACAGGAAATCTACAGGAGGAAAACAGGGAATCTACAGGAGGGCTACAGGAGGACGCTGAGAGTAGTTTTCACTGTTTTGAGGGTGTGAGAGTAGGTGGAAAAAGTGGATGAAGGTTGGAATGAGGTGTTAAGGAACCTAGGGTCTACCATGAATCACCAGGAGAGAGAAATATGATTGGGTTTGCTCAAGGAGAGAGGAAGAAGTTCTATGGAAAAATGCAGGAAAGTAGGGTAGAATTGAGGTGAGATTGGGAAACCTATAGGGCATGGATCAGATGGAGGGTATGATTGCTGATAAGCTAGCCTACTACTGGAAGAGTGCTGCTGCATAAAAACCGATAGTCCACCAAGGAAATCAAGCAACAAGTGAAATGAATGCATTTAGGAAAAATAGAGTTTTGCATAAAAATGTTCTAAACTATGATCTATGAAAGCAAATGTTGAGAAATGCTATAGGAAAGGAAAGCATGAGAGAAGGCTATTGCAAATCAAGAAATGAGCATGATGAAGAAGATATAAATCAAAGCAAAGTTGGAATATTAACCTACTAAAAAGCTACAAACACTAGAAGTCCTATGAAGTAGGAAAATCTGTGTTTTTGGGGCAGCAAGAGCGTCTTTGCCTCAAATCATGGTCCCAAAGGGAGGAAGAGAGGCCAAGGCATTGTTTCTAGCCTTTTGAATCTTTGTTAATCACTATTCAACCCGCTTTAGAAATCACAAATGGAAGCAAACTACTGAATCATAGAAAACAACCTATTCTTAACCACAAAAGAAATACTTCTACCAGCAAACTAATCTACAACCTAAAATAAAACATTCAAATACAAGTAAAGAGGAGCTTGGCTGCTTGGATTAGGCCCAAACCCAAGAGCTTCAGCCCTCTGAGGTAACTCAGTGCTAGCTCAAGAAGGATTCCATCTTTATTATCAAAACAATAGCAAGATTACATGTAACTGTCACAAATAATAAACTCAAAGTTTGAGCAGAGTTTACATAAGCAAAAATCCAACAAAAATCTAACCCTAGTAAGGCCCTATGCCCCTCTACTTATACAAATGAAGCTACCAATAACTTTCTTAAAATCAAAGAGGCTTTGCTCCTAAAACTCGAGATAATCATCAGTCATCCTCCACTTGCTCGACTGCCTTCTAGTGCATGATTCGGCTGCTTGTACTTTGAGTTGAATGAAGTGGAATTCGAAGTGAGGAGTAATAAATGAGGGGGATTCCCTCCTATAAATCCTCTCCTTTGTCCACTTTGAGTTATTACTGCCATTTTTCCACTGAATCCTTGAGTTTGACCTTGAAACTCATCAATAATCTACATTAAATACATGTTAGACCTCATGCCACAATAACTTACTCAACTCACTCTATAAGCATAAATATAATCAAAAAATCATACAATAAGCTACGAGAATGGTTGACTTGACTAGGTTAGGAGGTAAAATGAGCCCATATAATTACCCATTTATGAGGCTCGTCATCACCTCCCTACTGAAAGTGCTGCTCATCCTCTGGGCAACTTAGTCAATCTCCTCATCTTTTATGGCCCTGGTGGCCTCCCAAGCATCCCAGGATTTTGATGTGGTCTACTCTTCTTTGCCATAAAATCTTGCCTTCCTATCTATCTCCTTCCACTGCTCTTCCTCTTCTTCTTCCATTCTGCCTTCCAGCATGCCTAACAATAGTGGAGGACTCGGTTTGAGGCAATTCTAGTTGACCTTTAGCCTCTGCATGGAGTGTGTATACATTGGCACTCTTCTCAATTCCTCCTTCAGCCTCATGGGGGAATGATATTCCCTGATCTCCAAACTGTGTGGTAAAGTGTTCCATCTCCTCATGCATGCATGAACACAGTCATCCCCGAGTAGCCTTTGCATATCCTCAAAGTGTACAATGGCTTGTGCCTGATTGGTGACATATCTAGGGGTAGTCTGAGGGTCATTAGCAAGCAGGTTGTGTGTGCTTATTAGTGTCATAGGATCTGATGGCTCAACTCTTATCATTAGTGGCTCATTCTACTCCTTTATCATCATTCTTTTTATTTCTGCTGCCCTAAATTCTTCATGGTTCATCCAAGAGGCCATGACCATTAATTGTAGGTCCCCTAGCTTGGCATTGGGGTCCCACACATTCATGTCTATGAGGGCCATGTTGTGTAGGTAGAATTCTGAAATCTTTGCTTTATCCTCTGATGTGCTTTGGTCACACAGATCCATAAACTGCTTGTAATATTGGAAAGGCATTGTGCCTCTTTGTGCCAAAGTCTTTATTTGGAATTGTAACCATTGGTCCTTGAAATAGAGGCCATAGGATTTGGCTGGTGTTCTGCACTACGATGCCTCCATGGATAAGATGGCCATGCATGCCAGCTGAGCCTCTTTCTCTTGCAGCTGCCTCCTTAATAATTCATTTTCAGTTTCAAGGTGGCTTCTTGTAATTGCTTCCCTGTTTGTGAGAGCACTCAACTCTCTACCCATTTCTCTGAGTTTGTTTTCCATATGGCGAACATCCTCAACTCCTTTGGATTTGTCTATTTGCATCCACCTATGTATTCTTATTCTTTCTTTCTCTAATTCAAAGAATAATGGAATTGCAAATTTTTGTGGGATTATCCTTCCTCCCTCAAGTAAATTGTAATAGGAGGCAAGACTAGGCTGGGGATCAGGTTCTTGTAGCTCTATAGCTTCCTCATTTACATGTGGTGCTCCTTCCATCCTTTTCTCAAGCTTTTAGGTCTCATGTAGTTTTGACAGTGTCTCCTGTAGAATTGTCTGAGCCTCCTGTAGGACTGTTTTTGGGCCCTATAGTACTACCTTTTCCTTCCAGGTGGAAGATCTAGGAGTCCCCCTTTCATATGTGATAGGTGTCTTGGAAGGGGATTCTTTCCCCTCAGCAGAGGGTGAATCTTCAATTGTAATTGGCACTTTTGAAGAGGGTTGAGGTTTGCCTGTTTTGATTATCGTGCTCTTTCTAGCCCTGAAATACATAGAGGACTATCTTTTCCTATTTTGCTTTGGCTTGATTGGTGTATTGAGGGTAGTGAGGGAAGCTAGTGCCTCCCTTTCTAGAGTTTCAAGGGACTCTTCTCCCTATTCTACCTTTTCTGCCTCTTTTTCTCCTCCTTCTGTCTCTTTTTCTATCTTTTCCTGCTCTGTTTCTTCAACTCTCTCCTCCTCTATTTCAGTTTCTTCCTCCTTTCTTTCTTGTTCTACAAGTCACCAATGGCTTCACCTTCTCCCCCTTATTGTTCTTCCTCCTCACTGCCAGTAGGATTGACATCATAGGTTAAGGCCTTTATGTTATCCTCAACTGTCATGTTTCGAAAAACTTCCCATGCTATAGGGAGTGTAAATGTATGGAGGGCTTCCTCCACTAGGATTTTGATTAACCCATGGTGAGCTAGCTGCTCTGAATTTCCTGCTTAAACCTTAGTGCTGGAGTCAATGAGGGACTGCAGGAGGAAGTATGGGATACTAAGCTTCTGAGGTGCTGGAGTGTCCATGCCATTCCTTAATTCATGGAGGATTCTAAAGTGATAACCATAGACAATGCTATACCTCCCCTCACAGGAAATGTATTTGATTATTTGATAGCTAACCTCATCCCAAGGGTATGGTATGCTAGTCCTTCTAATGCCATTCTTATCCTCTACAGGGGTTTCATTGTTTTGGAAAAAGTTTTTCTTGGCAGCCTGGCCAATTTGTTTCTCATCCTTGCTCCAAGGAAGCCCAAGAGGAAGGGTAGTGACCCTACTAATAAATTCAGGGATTATCTCCATGGAAAGACCTCTAAAGGTGACATTGGCATGAGTTCTTGTGTGGGGTACCAGAGAGAGAGCAAACTCTTGAGCAATTTCCTCATCAAACCCTTGGAATTTCTCAAAGAAATTCATCCAATTTTCCCTTGTGAAGATGTCCACCATTTGTGGATGTGCATGGAGCCTAGTGGGGTTAGTGGGCTCATTTCTAATAAACCCTCCTGTCATTTTGTTTATCCTCTTTTGGGAAACCAAATGTGGATATGGAGATAACAAATTTTGAGAAAAACATAGAAACAAAGAAGACTGCGTTTTTTTTTTTGTTTAAATAAGAAGAGAAATTTTTAATTATTTCCTCCTCTCCTAAAGATTTATTTCCTCCTAAAATTGAAACCACTTCTTGCATATATTGATGTTGGAAATAATACTGAGAGGGGGAGGGGGGTGAATCAATATTATCACATCAATAAAACATTTTCATTTCCATATTCAGATTCATATATGCTACTTCCACAACTTCTTATGATTTAGTTAGTTGATCCTTAATGAGTGCATTAGAACATTATCAACCATATTAACAGTAAACATGTGAAGTAAAATAGAACAGATCATCACACATAAGCCACACACATGAACACCATGATATAAGGTGGAAACCCAATGTGGGTGAAAACCACCTACTGCAATATGTCTCTATCTTCTTTCAATTAGAAACTTATTTTTACAATTGTACTGGTGCAGTCCTTTACCAGTACATAGGCTGCAACCTGCAAAGAGCTACAACCCTCTCTCATTTTCCAGACTCTCCTGGAAGGGAGCTACAACCCCCTTAACTCTTGCACTAGCCAAGATACTAGTACGGAGGTGCTGGCCTACAGAAGGCTACAACCTTCTCTTTCTTCCAAGGACCACGTTTCATAAATTTTCAAACTGGATCCATGAACATCAGTCAATCATCAAGAATTTTTGCATCAAACAATCTCCTTTTCACCAATTAGCACTGAATCAAGTAGACACTTCTTTGACAACTGTATCCAAATCACAGTAACTGTAACCACGCACCAAATCTAAACCTAGAACAAAAAATACTATCATTCAAGCTTAAAGATTAAGACCCATCAATAGAACTTATCCTTCTCCTTGCGCTCAGGTTCCTTCTTTATTCAGATCTAGATCTACTCCATAACCCAATCATAGTATTCCAGATCTAGCACTTTATCAGATATTCAATAACAATTCAGATGATACTTTGCCAAATGATCTCCTTCCTCTTTTGTAGTCTTAGGCCTTTTACAATACCACGGTCCAAAACCATAATAACACAATACCATGAACCCAATACTTGGGATCAACACTTTTGGATGCAATACCACAGACCAAAACCATAGGATCAAAAAACTGTCGGACTAATACCATGAACCAACCATGAAAGTGCTTGAAATTTTCTCCACATGAAATAAACTTTTCTCTACATAAAAGTGCGTGAACTTTTCTCCACATGAAATAAACTTTTCTCCACATAAAAGTGCGTGAACTTTTCTCCACATGAAATAAACTTTTCTCCGCATAAAAGCGCGTGAACTTTTCTCCACATGAAATAAACTTTTCTCCGCATAAAAGTGCGTGAACTTTTCTCCACATGAAATAAAATTTTCTCCGCATAAAAGTGCGTGAACGTTTCTCCACATGAAATAAACTTTTCTCCGCATAAAAGTGCGTGAACTTTTCTCTACATGAAATAAACTTTTATCTTCATGAAAGTGCGTGAACTTTGTTGCACTATAATTTCATCTGAGATGAGTGGGTTGTCATCAAGTACAACATATGTATCATAATGCCAACAATCTCCCCCCTTTGGACTTGATGGCAACAACAACCAATCACTCTCCCCCTTTGACATCAAGGGCAAAGGGCAAACCAAGATAATCTCTTTCCTAGAGAAACATTCTGTTGCCCATACTCCCCCTGAGTACCTCCTGAAATCTCTACTCTACTGAAGTGTGTTGTTCATGCTCCCCTTGACTATAAGCAAGCTCATTCAGATCAGCAACCCTGATTTCCTTCTATTCTTTCTCTGCCTTCGTTCCACCTGAAACCAACAACAACTGTGAACTAGAACCAAAAGCTTCTAAGATAATGCCAACAATGCATCATTAGAAGCTTATCTGCCCCCCCTGAACCTGTGCTAAATGGTCTCTGTCAGACCCATATCAAACTATCTTCAACCAGAGCTTGTCCCTACTGATATCCATCAAGCCTCCATATACGCGACTATCTCTGCACAAATCGGCGTATGTACGCGGATCCGCCTCAGGCAACTCGTGCACACCCATTTTTCTCTGAAATAGACAACTTTTAACAGCAAGATGATGCATCAACTACTCCCAGCTTTTGTCTGAGGTATTCAAATGTCTCCCTAGGCAGTGGTTTGGTGAGTATATCAGCAACTTGTTCCTTAGAGGGAACATATTCCAACTTGACCTTTTGTTCCAACACTTGTTCCCGGAGAAAGTGGTACTTGATTGGTATGTGCTTGGTCTTTGAATGCATGACCGGGTTCTTTGAAATGCTGATTGCACTTGTATTATCACATAGGATGGAGATAGGTGGTGTACAAGTGATTTGAAAATCTTGCAAAGTTTGCATCGTCCAAAGGAGTTGAGTGCAGCAAGATGCATCAGCCACATATTCTGCTTCAACTGTAGATAGAGCAATCGAACTTTGTTTCTTGCTGAACCAAGATACTAATCTGGAACCCATAAAGAATGCACCACCACTTGTGCTTTTTCTGTCATCCACACTTCCAGCCCATCTGCATCTGTATAAGACATGAAGAGAAGATCTGTTATCTCTTGGATACCCATATAAAACATAGTTTTGAATTCCTTTGAAGATACTTGAAATTCTATTACTGCTTAAGATGTTCTTAGGAATTTGCCTGAAATCTTCCAACTATCCCACTCATGCATGATGTCTGGGTTGGGTACCTGTTCAAATAAAGTAGACTTCCAATCATGGATCTATGGTTTTGGTGATGCACTGCTCTGGATTCATCATTGCACTGAGACTGCATCTTAACCATAGGTACATATTGTTTCGATCTTCCATGCATTACTTCTTCAAAATCTGCTTGGGTACTTGGTTGGAACAAGAAGATACCGCCTATCATTTTTGGATTTGCAATCCAAGAAGTATGTCAGTTCTCCAAGGCAAAGACATTTCGAATTCTTCATGCTCACCAAGGCAAGCTTTGACTCATAGCTTCTTCATTGCTGCCAAAGATAATATCATCACATACACAACAAGTATTAGCAATTTGTCATTTTCAATTTTTATATAAAGATTGCTATCTGTTGATCCTTTTGAAAATCCTTGTTGACGAAGATATTTGTCCAAACGATAGTACCAAGCCCTTGGAGCTTGTTTAAGACCATAGAGAGCCTTTTTTAATCTGCATACAAGATTTGGATCATTCCCAAGAATGAACCCATTTGGTTGCTCAATGCACACTTCTTCTTCCAAGTCTCCATTCAGAAAAGCTGATTTCACGTCCATTTGAAATACTTTGAACTTCTAAAAGCTTGAGAGAGCAAGGAACATTCAGATGGCCTCAAGTCTAGCAACAGGAGCAAAAGTTCTTCAAAAGTCATTCCTGTCTTCTTGAGCATACCCTTACCAAACAGTCTTAGCCTTGTTTCTAATAACTTCCCCATTTTCATTCAACTTGTTCTTGAAGATCCATTTTGTTCCTATGACATTCTTATGTTTTGGTCTAGGGACCAACTCCCAAGTGTTGTTCTTTGCGATCTGCTCAAGTTCTTCATCCATTACCTTGACCCAACATTCATCTTTACATGCCTCTTTTACATTTTGTGGTTCAGTGGAGGAGAGCAATGCCAAATAGCTTGAGGCTTCTGCAATTTTTCTTCTTGTTTGTACACCTGCCTCCTTTTGCCCCAAAATTTGTGATTCTAGATGATTCTTTTGAACATACCTGGAAGGAGTATTTTCTTCTATCCTTATTTGTTCCTCTGGCTCCTCATGGGTTTCTTCTTCATAGGTCTCTTCTACATCATCAGTCTGATTTTGAGGGTAGTCTTCATCCTCTTCATAATTTACTTGCCTAGGAATGTATCCTTTTTCATCAACCACTACATCAATGCTATCAACAATTCTTCCAAGTCTTTTATTGTAACACTTATATGCTTTACTGTGGGGAGAATAACCAAGGAGAATGCCTTCATCTGCTTTAGGTTCAAGTTTGCCAAGTTGTTCATCATTATTCTTAATATAGCATTTACTTCCAAAAATTTTGAAATGCTTTACAGAAGGAGTCTCACCATACCACAGCTCATGAGGAGTTTGAGTGTTGTTCACTCGGACATTTATTTTGTTGAGAATAACAACCGCAGCAAATGTAGCTTCACCCCAGAAGGTTGCGAGAGTTCCAGACTCATCAAGCATAGAACGAGCCATTTTTTGAACAGTTCTATTCATCCTTTCCACCACTCCATTTTGCTAAGGAGTCCTAGCTATAGAGAATTCCCTTCTTATTCCATGTTCTTCACAGAAATCAAAAAAATAATTTGAGGTAAACTCCCCACCTCTATCAGACCTGAGGCACTTAATTTTGTGATCTGATTCGTTTTCATCCAAGGCTTTGAAAGGTTTTAATTTTTTGAATGCTTCATCCTTATGTTTCATAAGCCCCAACCAAGCCATCCTGGAGAAGTCATCAATGAATAATATAAAGTATTATTCTCCTCGAGGTGACCTTGTCCTAAATGGGCCACATACATCTGTATGGACTAGTTCAAGAGGCCTGCTAGCTGATCCTTCCTTCTCAGGGAAGTTAGTTCTGGTTTGCTTACCAAACTGACATGATTTGCATATGGTGTTGTCTGGAATTCTGATATCTGGAAGACCACGAACTGCTTGGTATTTTCATGCTTTCCTTATTTTTGAAAAACTTAGATGTCCCAACCTCTGGTGCCATAACCAGTGTTCATCATCCTTGCTCAAATAGCATTGCTGTTGTCCTTCTTCAAATATGTATAGGTTATTTGGAGTTCTTCTGCCTTTGATCACTGTTTTTCTTGTATCCAAATCACGAACACTACATCCATTTGATCGAAATATTACCTCAGTTCCTTGATCGCACATTTCACTGACACTCAGTAGATTATGCTTCAAGCCATCAACATACAAAACATTTCCAGCTTTGACCTTTTCTTTCAACTGAGCAGTGCCTTTTCCTTTTATGGCTGCAAGGGTATCATTTCCAAAAGAA
>APFE031692727.1:0-11468 GCA_000404065.3 Pinus taeda
CAGTGCAATTTCATTCAGCAAAGAATTAATGCTTTTCAATTTCTTCCAGATGCAATGCAAGAAATTGGGTTGAAGAAAGGGGACTTTAGTGAATCACGTGTGGCAAAAAAGGCAAAGGAACCCCCACCATTACATGGAATGTTTGGGAAGACATACATTGGGAGATTCGCAGACATCAAAGATCCATTAGAAGAGGAAAATGAGCAAAAGGAAGTAGAAAATATTATGGAAGAAGACAATGATAAAACCCTAGAGGACGAAGACTTTGGATTACGTGACATTGTTGATTAAATTTAAGTTATGCTTGGAAATCAAGATTTGCAATGTTTTGACTTTGACATTTTATGAGAAGAATAAACACTCAATTAAGGTTGTTATACGTTTAATATTTCTAAGATGTGATTTTTCACATTAATATTTAAGTTAATCATTATTTTTTGAAAAAAAAAATTGATTATTATTATTTTTTTGACATGAAATTCATAAAAAAAGCTATTATTTAACCATTTTTAGTTAAAATATCGTATAAAAATTGTGATTTTGACATGTCAATTCTTGGCAAAAACTATCAAAACGTGTAGTTTTTTAGCTATATTTTGTTAAAAATGGTTATTTGATGTCCTTTGTTAAAAAAAATATTGCTTTTTAGAAACAATTATTTCATGTGGATTGAAAAATTAATTAAGGATGTATAAATATGTAGAATATCGAAAATTCTAAATATCGACCTCCTAATTTAAAAATGTAAAACAATAAAAACGTCACTAAAAAAAAGGTTAAAATTAAAATAAAAAACAAGAAAATGTGAAGAAAACGACCACTTCAAAAATGATCAAATTTACAAAATAATTATTTACATTTTATACATTAGAAAATTTAAAGCCAAAAAATAGGTCTTTTAAAAAAAGGGGGTGATGGAGAATACTCACTTTTTTAAATCAACATGAAAATCACTACCATTCTAAAACGTAATGTACATAAAAAAAATTAAAGTGCCAAAAACTATGCTTTAAAAAAACATGTGCATTCTGCATCACCCCTTTTCAAAATCAAGTCACCTTTTGGCTATCTCTACGAAACGGGTAACAGTATCAGTTCCTGTTTCAAAGTTTACATTATTTGGAAGACACGTACATGAATTGATGGATAAGGGATTAATCAGAGAGAGTCTTAGTCCATGTGTTGTACCAACAGTACTCAGTCCAAAGAAAGGTGGTGAATGGCGTATGTGTACAGATTCTAGAGCCATAAACAAGATTACCATCAGGTATAGATTTCCTTTACCACACATGGATGATTTGATGGATTGTTTAAGTGGGTCAAAGTATTTTTCTAAAATAGATCTGAAGAGTGGATATCATCAAATAAGGATTAGAGAAGGAGATGAAAGGAAGACTACATTTAAAACAAATAGTGGGTTGTATGAATGGTTAGTGATGCCTTTTGGACTCACTAATGCACCTAGCACATTCATGAGATTAATGGATGAAGCCTTGAAGGAATATTCAGGCAAGTTTGTCATTGTTTATCTTGATGATATTCTAGTTTTCAGTAGAAGCAAAGAAGAACATCTATAGCATCTTAAGTTGGTTTAAGAACTCTGCAGAAAGAGAAACTTCTGATAAATATGAAGAAATGTAGTTTCATGAATCTATTTGGGATTTGTAGTTTCTAAAGAAGGTTTGAAAATGGATCTAGGGAAAGTCCAAGCAATTTGGAATTGGCCTACTCCAAGAAGCATATTTGAGGTAAGAAGATTTCATGGTCTTGCAAGTTTTTATAGAAAATTTATCAAAAGTTTTAGTCAGATTTGTGCACCAATTATTGAAACAATCAAAGGGACTAATTATCTATTCAAGTGGACAGAAGTAGCAGATCGAAATTTTAAGTTGTTGAAGAAGAAAATTACAGAGAAACTAGTTTTAGCTTTACCTGATTTTGGGAAAGTTTTCCAAGTTGAAACTGATGCTAGTGGAGTTGCAGTTGGAGCAATTTTGAGTCAGGAACAGAGACCAATAGCCTTCTTTAGTGAGAAACTAAATGAATCTAGGAAGAAGTTTTCTTCTTATGATAAAGAATTTTATGCTATTATGCAAACTTTAAAAAATGGAAACATTATTTGCTACTAAAGGAGTTTGTATTATATTCTGACAATAATGCATTACAATTCATAAACAACTAGGCAAAATTGAACCAGAAACATGCAAAATGGGTAGAGTTTTTACATAGTTTTACTTTTGTGATTAAACACACAAGTGGTAAGTTGAAGAAAGTTGTTGATGCTTTGAGCAGGGTAAATTTTATTGTACAAGAATTAAGAGTTAGTGTTGTAGGATTTGAAGAAATGGTTGATATGTATAAATATGATGCAGAATTCAAAGATATTTATGCAGTTGCACATAATCGAATAGTTCATAATAGAAGTCAGTGGTTAGATTATCTTATCCAAGGAGGTTTACTGTCTAAAGGTAACAAATTGTGCATTCCCAAATGTTCTATGAGGGAAAACATAATCAAGGAGAAACATAGTGGAGGATTATCTGGTCACTTTGGATAAGGCAAAACCTTTGCTCAGGTAAATGCATTTTACTATTGGCCAAATATGCAAATTGATGTTAAGAAATTTGTTGAGAAGTGCAAAATCTGTGAGCATGTTAAAGGGAGAAGCCAAAATACAAGATTGTACCAGCCATTGCCAATACTAGACCGCCCATGGGATGCAATTAGTATGGACTTTGTTTTGGGCTTACCTAGACTCATAGAGGGAATTATTTCATTTATGTTGTGGTATATAGATTTTCCAAAATGGCACATTTCATTGCATGTAAAAAGACTAGTGATGCAACACATATTGCTAATCTGTTTTTTCAGAGATTGTAAGGTTACATGGATTGCCTGTAAGTATTGTGTTTGATAGGGATACAAAGTTTGTTGGGCATTTTGAGTAACTCTTTGGAAGAAAATAGGTGCCAACCTTAGTTTCAGTTCAGCATATCATCCTCAAACAGAAGGACAGACCGAAGTGTTAAACAGAAGCTTGGGAAACATATTGAGAAGTTTAGTGTATAACCATCCTAAGCAATGGGATTTAGAACTTGCTCAAGCTGAGTTTTCTTATAATGACATTCCAAACTGAAGTATTGGGATGAGTCCATTTCATATTGTTTTGGAATGAATCCAAGAGGTGTGTATGAACTCAAAAATTTGGGTAAACAGGAGATAAGAAGTGCAAAAGCTGAAGAGTTTCCAGAGCATATTCATAGACTACAAGAATATGTCAAAGACAGATTGCAGGAAAGCAGTGGAAAATACAAACAAAGTGCTGATATGAGGAGGAGAGAAAAAGAATTCCAAGTGGGAGATCTAGTGATGGTATACTTGAGAAAAGAAATATTTCCTGTTGGGACTTACAATAAACTAAATATGAAAAAGATAGGGCCATGCAAAATCGTGAGGAAGTTTTCAACTAATGCTTATGAAATTAAATTACCAAAAGGGATTGGAATATCACCTATCTTCAATGTTGCAAATTTGTATCCATACAAGGAGACAAACTCAAATCTATAGAAGGAACCTGTAGGAGATGAAGTTCAAACTTTAAATTGGGAAGAACAAATGCCAAAGACAATCAAGGAAGAGGTGGAAGCTATTTTGGAGAAAAGAGTATCCAAAAGAACCAGAAGATAAGTTTATTTTCAATATTTAGTCAAATGGAGGGGACCACCAATGGAGGATGCCAGTTGGATAACAACGACAAAATTACAAAAGTATGGAGTCAATCCTAAAAGTTTGATGAAGGATTATTTTCTTCCCCAGGCATCTGATGTAGGAGCATACAGACTTAGCCAGCAATGTGATTTTATGTTCCCATGTTGTGGCTAACAAGAGATGAATTTCATTGACTTGAGTGGTCAAATGCAATTCTTAGTAGATAGGGTTGGATCTCTCGAAAATTATCTTTACTCTAATTATTGTAATAATTAGTATATTGTATTATTTTTAGAATAGGAGATAAGTTGTTAGTATAGGTGTGTATCATAGCTTGAGAATAGGGATTTAATGGTTGAGTTGATAAAAATAGAGATTGAGTTGTTAATGCAGTTAGGATAGGATTTGATTAATAAAAGAGGAAAGAATGTAATGACAAAGAGATTAGATGATCGAGAATAGAGTAAGAAAGTGAGAGGTGTGTGAGAGATAGGGTTGGAGAGTGAATAGAGGTCAGACAGACTATTGTAATCAAGCCAAGAGGGAAAGACTCTGGAAATTCTATTTTATTGAATAAATGATTAAGTGTGGTGTTGCGTGTTAATCCTGGTGCAAAAATTCATTTGTATCTCTGTTTCGGTGTTCTGGACCCAAATCAAAGATTTTTCTCTATTTATACATTTTATTGATAATCACAGTCAATTAGTATTAAGGGTTAATATTGAGCTTAAGCGCTAAACCTTTCCTTAAATGTCTTTCTTAAAAGTACGAATTAAGCACGTGGGTAGTATACAAAAAGTGGTAAGCGATATCTCGCGTGCCCCAAAGTGGTAAACGATATTCCTAAAATTCACACGATTAGCCTAAGTGGGTGACACGTAGCACAAGAAAACTACTTTTCTCGCGCACTCTTGACCTGATATCTATCGTGCAAGATTTCATGTGAGATTGCACGATACTTGTTGGATTGAGTAGGATTAATCGACGATGGAGATTGGCTGAGCTAGTTGGCGAGCGGGTGATGCGATAATCTTGGATTTGAAGGAGTGAAATTGACAGTGTGGATTGAAGGGCCTGACAAAAGGAAAATTCAAAAAAGGACCAACGGTGATTGGTCAAGAAGGTGGGACGCTCAGGAGGAAATACATGTACATAATCTGATTAAAGCACAACAAATTGGTTCTTTAGTTAACCAGTAGTCTAATTCTAGACTACCACCCCATTTTCGTCAACCTCCTACATCAGGGTCCTGTATATATAGCCAGGTAAGTACCCTTTCACTAACGGTTATGTCCTTAGGGACATACCTTTTCATTAATTCCTAAATAATTAATATTTAATCTTATTTGTTGTCTTTATATTATTTGTGTTTATTTTTATATAGATTTAGTTTGTTACATATGCACACAATGCCACATATCCATCATGCACACAGTACGATATGTACACAACACCACATATCCAACATGTACATAATACCATCTATACCTAGAACTACGTATGCAATATGCACACAACACCATATATATAGGAGGTACATAACACCATAGGTACAATCACTAAATGTAAAATATGCACAACATATACACAAAAGAGCATTGTGTTTATGGTGCTGGAAATCTGTCAACCAAAGGGGTCTCCCTGATGTGAAGTCCCAATTAGACTTGACACCATTTGGTGTAGGAGCCCCATCTGGAATATCGGCCCGGTTTCAATATATCTCAAAGATATCCCTTGGCTCTAACTGTCAACACGGGAGAGGGATGGAATGGTGTCTTCGAAAAGCAAGGGAGGTGTGCCTAGTGAGTGTGTAGTTGTGACTGTATCAAGGTTCTTCTACTTCAAATGGGGGAGAAAAGTGAGCCTCTAAGTGAGAGGTAATAATACCACCAAGAAAGAGACACACGTGAACCAGAAGGATCCATCTAACGTCCAGTGGAATAGTCCACAGTGGATGTGATGGTCTTTACAACAAAAAAACATGGAAAGATTTGTTTAATATCTTGCGGAATAGTCCACAAGGATGGGACAATAATAACAACCATTACAACACATTCTCAAGAACATAAACACTAAAATAACTGAAATAGTTCAACTATCTTAGTACATGTGAAATAAAAAATGAAATACAAACATCCACATAATAGTATTACAAACATTCATAGTTCATGCATGAAGAACGTGCTGACCTTAAAAGGCTTCTGCTATTAAGCAAAAGTTGTGAGATAAATGTTTACAATGTACATCACTAGCCTTAATAGTGGGACATTGGAGCCACTCCTTGCTCCTCAAAGAACTAGCTGATCTCTCTAATGCCTTGCAGGAGGAGCCAAGGTTAAAATTCATTTGCTCATACAATGGGGGGTATATATAACCAAGGGGTGATGCTTCCCCTTTGTTACTCTTTGACTACCCTCATGACTGTTTAACTTCCTATGAATTTTCAACGTACATGACTCTCCATACTCATGTGTGCCCTTTGGACTTCCACTTTACAATACATTTGAATATAATGATTATGGTCCACAATAGTGATGTGGCACATGACCACTCATGAAATGACATGACATGACACTGCTGACATGAATTTCTTGGTGATGTAGCAATGTCAAGTCACTGTTGTTACTGAACACTGGATGTCTTCTTGGATATGATTTCTCCTCCTCCACATGGCTTGGTGATGGAAAGACTTCAATGATATTTGGTATTGGATGGTAGTTGAAAACTTATGTCCCTTTGCTTTGCTTTGATAGGTGAGCTTGCATGTTTCAACTGCAAAGATGTTTTTATGCATGATCCCCTTTTGCATATCCTTCTTCATCATCATGTCATGGTGTAAGAGAGTACCTACATCTACATCTCACTCATGACAAGATGACATCAGTCTGAAAACGCCTAGCCTAAGATAGAGCATTTGGATTCATGAACTGGGCCAGGACTAGGTGACAATTAAGGAGAGAAGGCCTAGTGACTAAGAAATTGTGCAGTTCAAGCAACCAAGGGTTAATCTTTATCAATGAGACTGCATAGTGCAACTCAGGCCAGATTGAGGGAAATGTTTGTGCAGTCCTCACTGAGGGAAAAAATTTGTGTAGTGCCCACTGAGGGAAAAATTTGCGCATTGCCCACTGAGGGAAAAAATTGGGAAATTCATGTAGGAAGTGGAGGCTATAGGATGAGGCCTTTGGAGGAAAAAATACACAATTTTAGGAGGCAAGGGGGATTAGGAATCTGATATTATGTAATGCATAGCTCGGGGAGGCTTAAAGGATAGAACTTTGCAATTTCTGGAGGTAGTGAGGTCCGACTGAGGGAAAGGACAATGGGAGAAGCATATGCATAGTTTTTGGTGCCAAGGGAGGCTAGGATTCTGTGCATTGTGTAGTTCTAGTAGACAAGAAAAAATATTGAGGGTTGAAGATGTGAAGTACACAGTTCAAGGCAGACTGGGAGACACAAATGTGTAATTTTGAAGGTCAAGATTAGGAGTTGGGCTCAGGAATTACGCAGAGCAACAACCCTGGAGAATAGGGAATGCACATTGTGCAATTCAAATAAGAAAGGTCACAAATTAGAGGGTTAAGACTACGCAGTTCATAGTTCAGTCGGGGCCCAGTGAAGCTAAGTTGCTCGGTCGTGAAGATTTTCTGAAAATGGCTAAGTGTGGGATTGGTGATGAACTGTGATGAACCTTCACTGTGATCACACACTCGACACATTTTGATGACACAGAAACATAGATCATTTGAACATGTAAACAAACCATTTCCATCCATGTGACTTTCTCATGAAAAAATACAACAAGCGCGACACTTAAGATAGGCTTTAGGACGACCGTGACGACACTTGTGCGACAGTGCTCAAGACTTTGTGTATGAATGCGACATATGTTTACATGGTTGGGACAACTCATATACACAAAGACCGACCTTTAAAACCATCAGAAAAGGCTCACAAATGTTGTACGACAATCGAACATGCCAGAAGATGACAATTAACCCAACATGCAAAAGGTACCAATGAACTGCGAGAAAGTTCATGAAATGAGCTCTACTAGTTTCAACAAGAATGTAAAAGGCCAAGGAAGGCTCTGAAATTTGAGTGTAAGCCAAAATTTTGTAGGGTGTTGCAACAACTACAACACATTGCACATCCAAAACCACACTGTCTCTACCAAGCAACCTTGCTTCCAATGTCACTTTGCCATCCATGCTTATCATAGCATGTCGCAAATCACGCTGTTTTTATTCCGCTGATGTATCTCTCAGCATTAGCATGTCCATAACATAAACATAGACATAGTATAATCGAATAATATCAATTCATATCCACATGATACTGACCTCAAAGATATGTCAGGCTACGCTTACCACTTGATTCCTCATGAGCCAAAAATCTCTTCATGCAATTCACGTGCATAAGAAACCATTCCTCCACAAGAACGATTATTGATGACCCTGTCAGACAATGATATACATATGTACATACATATATATACATATAAATATCAACATAAAACAATCATGATCTTGTCAAACGATGAAATACATACATACATATATACATGCATATATATAGACATTAGCATAAACATGATCACAACATAATTACAAAATATCATAAAGTCAAGGTTAATAGAACTCCCTTTATCCATGCACAACATGCACAACATTGAGAACAACCTTTCCTAACAGAGCTAGGTAATCAGATGCCTAACATCCATTCACTTTACCTTTCCTGTTATCTTTTTCATGTCTATACTACCACCGTCCATTTATCGCAATGGACCTAATCAGTCCAACCGACTGTCATACTCTTACCTTTAGATACCCTTACACATGAACCAACTTCATCCTAGTCTTTCATTACCTGTTGGGTTCCACACAACTCTCCCAGAGTTCCATCAACTTTCTTATGTCCCAACAAATTCCCAAGACCCATAAACATAAAAGGAAAAAACAAGAAACAAACAAGAAGAAAATCATGAAAACCAATAATAATACATCACCGCAAATAAAGTGACATGATCATGTACTAGACATAACAAAACTACAAATAAAGTGCAAGAACATGACAAGGTACCGAAAGCACAAGACTCTTAACAGACACCATGACTCAATCCCCATGGGTTCCCAGTGCTTCCAAGGGAAAGCTCAACTTAAGCCTTCTTCAAGGTTCGATGGAAATTTATTTTCCATGCAATTCTCTGTATCATACCGCTATAACAATTAATTGTCAGTGCATAAATGAATGTAACAATATATGAATTATCTTACCTTGTTGTGCCAATCACACTGCCTTGTAACTAAACGCACATGTTAGCCACATCTTCCAAAGATCAAGACAACATATCTACTAATTTGAAATCAAATTTTACCAAGACTAACGATCATGTCATAATCCATAGTCAATACGTAGTCATTAGACATAATGCTACAACTGTCACCTACTTATACTCAAGTACATATAAGCTATCTCAACACATGTGTGAGTAAAACTATCTTAAAACAAGATCATTCCTTTGAGCAATCTTACATACACATAGTCATATTATGCAATTCATCAAACATTCAACCAACTTGCAAACATCCCATGTTAAATAAATCAACTAGATGACATAATGAAACACTCAAACATCAAATAGATGACATATTCAAAATCATACCTTAATGTCATAACCCTAACCCTCTGCAGAGGCCAATCCAATTTAGCATGATACATATAACATCGAGATCTTAATGCAATAACCCTAACCATTAACTAACATATAACAATAACAAGCTAACATATAACATGTTCATAAACAACATATAACATAATCATCAAGTTAACTATTATAAAACAACAATAGTAATGCATACAACCACAAGTTACTATCATTCATGACTATTCGACACATGTGCATATGACTACTCTAATCAACTAAAATTTATCATACATGTAACCATAATAATAATAGAATAACAAGCATATCATTAACCCTAATGCTTATTGTTATGACTTTGTAATTTCCCTAGGCTGAGGAGAGAAACCCAAAGGTAACCTCAAAACAACTTTTAAAGCTGGGATCTAACCCTTCCAGCTTGAGAGAGGGATCTCTCTATGTGGTTTAGGTTTCCATTTTAAGATCTTAGGCTAGTTATTTAACTTCAAGTTCGATTTTTCAAAAGTTTGGTTGAAAGATGTTGGAAAAGTCCATTAGGCATGGATTCATAAGATTTTTAGTAATCAATAATAAAAATAACAGAGAAACTGAAACAAGGTAGGGTAAGAAAGCTCCTGGATCCTATAGAGTGCTTGTGGTATTAATAGGATGTATATAATTTAATTTCAATTAAATATAGAGCATACTGAGAAGAATTATATACTTAATATTAGAAAGAAAACATTGATATTGTTAACAAGCCAGAGAAGAGTACACTTAATCAAATTCAACCCTTAATCTTCTTGCAAAAATAAAGAGGGAAAAAACATATGGAAACTAAGAAAAGAAACAATTTTACATGAAAGAACACATCACCAATTTCTTGACACAGGAATCCTAGAACAAACTTTCTTTGTATTTTTGTAAATTGATCACTTTGAGTATAATCTACGACTTACATCAATGTACAACTCTTTTCTTCATACAAGTTCCAACATAATCCAACACATTCCAACCCTTTCTAAATTTTGTTATAATATTTATAGACTGTCTCGAATAAATTCAGACTTCAAATCAAAACTCATTACAAAATAATATCTAACAAAGACATAGATATTTCTTGAAATAGAACTAGAAAATAGGAACTATGGTCGAATTTGGTTGTTATGTTGAATATTTATAGGAAAAATATTGCTGACTATATCTATCTTCCAAGAACAATTTGAACAATAAACTAAAGATAAAAATAAACACTCAAAAACTACAAGAAATTTAGAATTGCTGGAAAATCTTCAGCCTTTAAATCTGTAAATTGGTTCAATAATGTTGATCCTATGCCTTTAAATCTGGAGTGGTTGTAGATTTTTTCGCACAAACTTGTTGAATTTTCATTTCAAACTACCATTCCCCTCTTTTCCTGTGATTTCATCCCCTCTTTTCCTGTGATTTCAACAGCTGTTGAACCATCCATCTGTTAACTCTCTGTATGGTCTTATCAGAGAAGTTTTCTCTTTATTATTTCACAATACTCCTCAACCACTTGCACTTTTTCTCCTTTGGGATTTGTTTTTTTATATAATCAGGCCACATAATATTGAATTAATGATATACCGAAGCCCCTCCATAACGTAATTGTAACGTGAATTTTGATTTGTCCTGACTCCTTTTATTTTAGCCCTTCCTGCATTTCTTCGCCATAAGACTGAGGGCTATGATCATCGGTCTATCTTTGAGGTGCTAAGACTTTTATTCGATGTTGGGGGATATTTTCCTTTATTAAATGCTTTAGAGCCCTCATTTCTTTAGATCTTAATGACTATGTGCCAACCTCAATATCAGAGCCACCTCTCATGGGAACTTTTTCAAGTGGCAATTGTTACAAAGCGCTGATATCCCTCAACCTCTGATTTGTGACCTTCGATATGATGTCATCATTTCCACATGGCACCTCAAGAGTGGTGACACGTGTCACCCTTATTTTCCCCCTTAAGACCCCTCAAAATGCCAAAATTTCCTGCCATGTGTCTGTCATTCGACACTGTTATGAAACCAGCTCAAGAAAAGATAGAAAAGATAGATCAATGCCTTATAATTCAGCCTCTTCAAGGGGGCAACC
>APFE031692727.1:13461-28544 GCA_000404065.3 Pinus taeda
TTTACGAGAGCAAAGCCATTGATACCATACAAACTGATTTGGTTCTAAATATAAAGTTGCAATACGTACCTTTTGTGTGTTTTGCACATTATTGAGATCAAAAAATTACTCCATCTGTAATATCCATGTTGCGGGATCCTTGCCATCAAACTTCCTTATATCGATTTTTGGAATATGGTGGGTCTTCGATCCAACATTAGAGTCTATGGAATCATGATTAACATTTCTTTTGTTCTCATCATGAGTTTCCTTTACTACTCTTTCACCCTTAGTGACTATTTCTTGTAGCAACTTATTCATATTTATCTTCAATTCGTCCATGTCTGTCTTCAAATCGTCCATGTCTGTTTTCAAATCTGTCTTCCAATTGTCCATCTTAGCTTCCACACCCTTTATCTTAGATTCCATGCCATTTATCTTAGCTTCTGTTAGTTTTTGTGAGGCTGACATTTTTTTCACTTGGTCTTGTAATTTTGATATATCATGTAGCATTTCTTGCTCTTCTTCATGAGTCATGCTAGAGCTTTCAGGTTCCTTACTAGGTGTTTTCATTTTCTTTCCTCAGGGCATCAGTTACCGATAATAATTCTCCCCCTTTGAATTCCTTCAAAATAAATTTTCAAACCAATCTTAAGCAAAAATTTAAAAAAATCTACACACCTTTTTTTTCCTTGTAGGAGCTCGATATTGCCTCTGATGTATCTTTGTACTTTCAGAACATCCAGTTCTTAATGTGACCTGTGGTAGCCTCTGTGTCTCTTTCCCAATGCCACCAGCTGCCCCAATTGGAATTCTCCAATGAAGAGTTATGCCAAATCTCCCACAGTGACCTGATTATAGACCTTTTCAGAAGAGCAAGCTTGTATGAAGTGCCACGTGTCACCATTTTGACCTTTGCCTCTGAAAAATATATACAAGAAACTACAGTCCGTCCTCTTTCTGTACCTCCTTACAAAATTTCAATCTGATGCTCAGAGAGAAAGTTATGACGATTTTCCCCAGGTCACTTGTTTTGAATGTAATTCAAGATTTTTCAAAAGGACCAACTTCCTCAGATCATATCTCCGAAAATATAGCGCAAAAAGCTCTGAAATTTGGACCCGAGATTCATCGCGATGTATTCTCAAATGGTTTTTTTTTCGACTTCATCGCAGAAAAAAAGTTATAGCGAAAATTCCATGATGACCTGTTTGGAGCAGCGAAACCCTAGAATCCAAAGCTTTGATACCAAATGTTATGAAACCAGCTCAAGAAAAGATAGAAAGATAGATCAACGCCTTATAATTCAAGCCTCTTCGAGGGGGCAGCTCCTTTACCATACATAAATGAACAATTCTTGGATGATACAAATGACAAAACCTCCTTTCTATATATAGGAGTCTAAGGAGTCACAATATAACCCAACCGACCTAATAATAATAATATAAAGGCACAAAAATAACAATAGAGGGATTCTATGGGGCACAGTAATAAAAATATGAGGGCAATAGGGGCACAACAATATTAATAAGGGGTACAACTACCATAGTAATTGGGTAATCACTAGTATTATAGGGACCCAACAGACACATCATCCTAATGTCAAATGCCACGTAGATTTATCAGAACTAATCGTATTCCACCATGTGTCCCTTATCAGAACCAATCATATTGCACCACACATCCCTTATTGGAACCAAACATATTCTACCACACGTCTTGCTAAAGGAGAGAGAAAAGGCCCTTCCACCTCTGGTTTTGCGATGAAAACCCTTCATAAATTTGTTTCGGTGTTTCCTGGCGGTTTAACACTATCGACATATTTTCCCGGAAATTTTAACACTACAAGCATATTCATATTGCACTTTTTAAATCAAAACATTTCATATCACAATTTTCATATTGCAACATTTCCAATTCATGATCACTAAACACCGATATGCCATATTCCATGTACCTTCGACATGCGATATGTGATCATCGATTGCCCCAGACATCCGATGTGCCTCTTATGTATCCTTCCAATATGAAAACATCGAAAATTTTCCGATGTCACACCGAGCTGACACGTGAGAGAAGAAAAATACCCAAAACTAAGATTTTTTGTCATGTTTTTCCTTTGTTTTTTGGTTTTGAGGAGAAAAACTTCAACTTCCTCTATCTTTTGATCCGAAAGTTGGTTTGAAGAACCGGATATACCATTGGAAAGCTGCTTCTGAGAACTTTCCAATGAAAACACCTGAAACATGATCTGAACCAACCTTTATATGAAAAATCCCTCCCAACATTGAGATTTGTCTTGACCATAAGAATTCAAGAACTAAATGGCCACCATACAAACATGTATGATGATTTTTTCTTACCTCGAAGTCCATTGTTGCAACTTCACTTTAGTGATCTCAATCTCCTGCTTTATCTCAACCAACTCATTAGCATCATAACATACTAATAGAATCATAATGACCTAGTTGCATGTAATAACCTTATGCATAACAACCTTCACCATGAAAATGACATTGACATGCATAACAAATGCATATACAACAATACACTCATGACGACACATCCCACAAAAACAACATCAATCTTCACATGGTGACATCAATACAGCCATGATCAACACCCTTCAAATGCAACAAGAACATGGACTACAAGCATAAGGAACACATATGAAACCAACATGAATGCATGACCAACGCGCTGCCCATCTAGTCTGAGGGGTGAACCATGCTCTGATACCACTCTGTGGTACTAGATATCACACAAAGAGAACAAAAACTAGACATAAACTAAGGAGAATGAAACCATGCTTTAATACCACTCTGTGGTATAAGATCCCAAAGAGAGTCAACTCGCTCTGATACAACTATGTGGTATTAGATATGACCCAAAGAGAGCACAACCCACTATGATACCACTTTGTAACACCCTCCTGCCACATCTACCCAAGTAACTATCCAATCAGGGTGAAAATGTGATGAGAAGTTACTATGATATGATTCGACTCCCTAGGTGTTAGTTAAGGAAGTGGAAACAACAAAACACATCACAAAAACCTTCCACATTAGCAATAGAACTCCCAAGAGCCATCCCAACCACTCAAGTAACCAGCCTCTAAGACCAACTGAAGTTTTAGTAAATCAAACCATTGGACACTCCCTTGATATGGACTAGGGTGAGTCTAGGAGGCTCCAGAAGCTCCCACAACAAGGGCAAGGGAGCTTCCAGGGACTATTTTCCCCAGTGCTATGTCTACGACTCTAGGATTTGTGCCACTTTTTAGGCCTAAATCCCAAGTCACTTCCCAAAACTCAATGACACCTTCAAAGATGAATTTACACAAAAGAACAATGATACATTTGCAAAAATATTGACAAGGACTAGGTTGGACCCCTACTATCCATGACAAGCATTTCATCAAACATATCACAAATATGATAGCTACAGGTATTAACAATAGAACTAAGTATAGGGGTCTCATACTTACCCAAGAATTGCTAAGAAGCACTGATGACTCAACACATTAGCTGCAATTTCATCTATTAGGCCATAAAAACATTGTTCTTTAATTTACAAGCAAAAACATGATGACATCCATACATAGCCATTGTCATAATACATGTTCATAACCAACATAATAAAAACAGAAATACCAAGGAAAAAACAACCATATAATCCATATATAAACCGGTATAATACTTATGAAATAAAAAGGAGAAATAACCTCATATTAATGATGCAAAGGCCAACCAAGTTTGGTACTTCCACAAACCGACTGACCATAGATTGGCTAAACCAATTTATTTATTTATTTATTTATTTTCGCTAACCACCCCCATGTCATATTCCAAGCATGAATGTGGGATCTCATGGAACAATTCATAAAAACTGAACCAAGGCTTCCAGAGGCCAAACCACCTCAACCCATCAAATAATTATTCCACCTCATGGTTAGACATCACAAACCGTCACTAGGTTTGTCTCTACCCAAGCGTTCTAGGGCTTCGGAGCATTTGTTCCAACCAAGGCTTCCATGACTAGTAACTCAACCCACAACTGCTGCCAGGATCTAGAGTATTTGTCCAACTAAGGCTCCAGTACTGGTAACTTAGCTTGTGTTCTAAGCTATCTAGGGTATTGAAAAATATCAGTTTGATAAGCCCATGAGGGGATAACGATTCATGCTTGCCATCTTTAACCTTGGTCCTTATTTTAGTAAGGAATTGTAGCAAAAAGAAAGGTATGATAAGGACTTCTACTGGCTATAGGAGAGATTGATGCCTTAGATGGTGTTATCCATGATAACTCACTAAAAGAATTTTGGCTTTATTAGTTAGGGTTTTCCACCATTGATCTTTACATCTATCTATTGCGTTTTTTGAAAGAGGTTACTATATTTACATTCGAAGATTAAGAGGAAGAACAAATCCATTGTATTTGTTTTGGAGAAATTCCCATATTCCCATATTCTCATCCCATTTCACCCATTCCTACTCTAGCCATGTTTCCCGTTCCAACTCTAGCCGCATTTCCTACTTTCAAACTCTAGCCACATTAATCCATTTCCAAACTCTAGTAGTGGCCCATTCTCCCTTGAAAACCTTCATAAAACATTTTGCAAGCCTTTTTAAAGGTTGGGACGTGTAGTCTATATCACAATTGACCCTTTTTCCTTTACATACATCTCCGCCCGTCCCCTTTCCCGATTGCGATTACGATATTGTCTAATGCAATATCCCGCCACCGCCGATATTAGATATCGCTTAAATATCTACCTATATCGCATATCGCCACATCCCTTGCCAATTGAGATATTGTTCCTCCCACCGATTGCGATATCCCTCTTGCCCGCTGATTGTGATATCCATCCTCTGCCAATTGCGATAATCCAATTCTCCGTCGATATCACATATCGAAAAACTTTCCTGCCTATCGCATAAAGTTACCCCTTCTGATCGTCGATTACGATATCCATCCTCCACACTGATTGCGATGTAAAAAGGTTTGGATCAATGGCCCACGTTAAATCAACTGCCCAGATCAACACGTCCATTCTGCTTCTGCTCCGTGAGACAGCGAGAATATTTCTCAGCATTTATTCAACAACATGGTTATTAAATGTAACACAGAGAAAATAGGCAACAAGATATAGAAGGCAACGAAATAAAGAGAGAACAAGACACAGAGACATCGAGGCACTTTCAACACATTTCAACAACAAACAACACAGCAAGGATTCAAAGGGGCCAAATGTTCGAGTTTCCACCAACATAGTGTTGTGCTTTAAATTATTGTAACAGTCCATATGACTCCCATTTGTATTGAAATCTTTTGTAACATAAATTCCTAAGAAGGCTCAAGGTTTTATAAATCATATAGGATTATATCTCATAATTGTTGATTGAATCTAGCCTAGGTGGTAGATTTTGTAATGGGAGCTATTCCCTATAAATATGTAGATTTTTGACTCTACACGAGGGGGATCGATGTAGTGAGAAAACCACTATTGTATTATTTCTAGTTAATAGAAAATACAGTTGCAGCATACTTTGTTTTAACCTGAGATTCATTTTGGTTTCAGTCCTATCCTATCATGCTCCTTCGTTATTAGTTTTTAGAGCTTATTCGATTGTTTGGAATTAAATGTTGCATTGCTCCAACTTCCTTCAATTTGTTGTGATTACTGTGAATGTCCTATCCACATTAGTAAACTAAAGATGCCTCAGCTTCCATAAAACATTGTTGTTTTTTGTTGTTTTTCTTTAATTGACTCCATGCCCAATGGTGGTTGTACTCACACTCTTTCACCTACAAAAATCACATAGAAAATTAGAGTTAGCCATCTGTATTCATAAATATATTGAGAGAACCCTCTTAGATTGATAGGGTTAACTTCCAGTCAAAAGTTTGTTTGAAATAGTTACATTGGCTTGAAGGTTGACACAGCCCAACCTACTTCAGCCTAGTTGATAACATTTTGGTGCATCTGTCAGGAGCTGAAAAGCTCCTTTTATTGGATTTTCTTTGAATCTCTTCATTATGATTCCTCAAGGTAACATAAAATCAAAGTTTTTTGAAGGTTGTGATATTACCCTGGCAACTCCAATTTCAAAAGATCATGAAGATCGAAGCTTCATGGTGGCTCCACTTCTTAAAGATAAATAGCTTGAAGAAGCTCCAAGGTGAGTTTTACCGCAAGAAGAAATGTCAGGTATGCTTCTATGGATCGGTCTCACCTATGGTTTTCCAAATCATATGCCTTGTGTTGATTGGTCAACCCATATTCCCATATTTAAAGATGAAAAGGAAGATGATGTTGGTCTACATTTGGTTAAATTCTATTTACATGTATGTAGATTGAGGGTTGAGTTTCCTGAGGATTGTCTCATGAAGATGTTTATGGCTACCCTTGAAGACAAAGCTAGAATATGGTATGAAGGGTTGCCATTTGAGAGCTTATGTTCTCTTAAAGATTTCCATAGAATATTTTTTGGACATTATGGGAAGTCTCATCCTTCAGAACCACTGTTTCAAGACTGTTATAAGTTTTGGAAAGGTTTCATTCAATATCTCAAAAGTATTTATGATGATGTAGAATGTATGGATGATGAAGAGATGTTAGAGGAACTTTATGAATTTTCTTCTCAAGCTAGTTGTCATGATGATCAAGAAGTTTTCCAACAAGCAGATGTATCTTCTTTAGTTGAAGATGAAATGGATCAACAATTTGACAGTCAAGTCATAGTACATGAAATCCATGAATATTTTCAGCCCTATCAATCTATGTTCAGTCAGAGGTATGAACTAAATCATTCAAATTGTTTTTCAGCTCATTCCAATTATGAGATTTTATGTCAAGAAAAAAATCCTCAAGATTAAGTTGTTGAAAATACATGCATGAAAATTTTGGACAGTAAGGTAACATGTGAAGAAAGTTGTCTACCTAGACAAGACATTTTTTCCATTAATGATGTTGTCTCGTTTGAAGTGCATGAAAGTTCACTATTAGGTAAACCTGAGTTACATGAAGAGCTAAATATACAAGTTTTACCTATTTTATTTGAGGATCATAAAAATGACATGGATGAAATGAATAAAGTTGGTTGTATAAGAGATGTTAGTGTTCAAACTCAAGATGACATTCCTTAATCAAAACTACCAAAGGTTATATCTGATTTGTTTGCTAAGTAAAAGATTAGTTTTTATACACACAATATGGATGACATATTTGAAGATATTCAAGGATACATGGATGGTTTTGTTGATTTACCTTAAAGGGAAGATAAATCTGTTGTAGCCTTTTTATTTGATGATGTTCTTGGAATTGAAGACATAGGACAAAAAAGATTACCAGTTATGAATGACTTTAGTCCTCATGGTGTTACCCATCTAGAAAAGGTGATTTTTCGTGATTATCGAGATCCTTTGTTAAGTCTATTACAATCATCAGTGAAGCTAGAGTTTTTTTTCATTTATAAGCTCATGTAATGGATTTATTTTTTAATCTAAGTTGCCAATTGATGGTCCACTTAAATACAGTCAAGAAGCCAAAGAGTTGAATCTACTCTTTGACTGGTTACGTTGGAGGTTTCATATTGCTTGAAGTAAGTAGGTGGATTTTCATATGTTAGAGTAGGACATAAATAAGCTTGATTGGCAAGAATTTCCTTCAGGGTTAGACTACATGTTGCAGTTTTCTTTTCAGTTTAGTGAAGTTGGTTTGACGTAGTCTTCAGATTGGGATCAACCCAATGGTCAAGCAACTGGTCTTCTAGTTCTTTGCTGCACCACAGGGGCACAACATCCCCATTGGAGCCAATGTTATCCATGATAACTCAGTAAAATAAATTTAGTTGTATTAGTTAAGGTTTTCCACCACTGATTTTTACTTCTATATGTTGCTTTTTATGAAAGAGGTTACTGCGTTTTACATTCGAAGATTAAGAGGAAGAACAAGTCCATTCTATTTGTTTTGGAGAAATTCCCATATTCCCATATTCTCATCCCATTTCACCCATTCCTACTCTAGCTGTGTTTCCCATTCCAACTCTAGCTGCATTTCCTACTTTCAAACTCTAGCCACAATAATCCATTTCCAAACTCTAGTCGTGACCCATTCTCCTTTGAAAACCTTCATAAAATATACCGCAAGCCTTTTTAAAGGTTGGGACAACATTCTATATCGCAATCAACTCTTTTTCCTTTGCATACATCTCCGCCCATCCCCCTTCCCGATTGCGATTGCGATATTGTATATCACAATATCCCTCCACCACCGATATCGCATATCGCCACATCCCTTGTCAATTACGATATCCCTCCTCCCCTCCGATTGTGATATCCATCTTCCTTTGATTGCGATAATCCAGTTCTCTGCCAATATCGCATATTGCAAAACTTTCATCCCTGTCGCATAAAGTTTCTCCTTCTGATCATCGATTGCAATATCCCTTCTCCCCGCTGATTGCGATAATCCCTCTGCCCACTAATTACGATATCGGAATCAAACATTGCACAATCATTAGTTCTTGTTGCCTGAAGACCTCTCCTACTTGTGATTGCGATGTGCAAGAACCCTCTCCGGATGTGATATTTTATGTGACACATTCTATAAACCATCACGTTTGGACCATCGAGAAGTTACCATGAATCAATGTTAAGGGAACCTCTTCCTGTGTTGCGATTGTGATGTAAAAAG
Organism: Pinus taeda; assembly: GCA_000404065.3. NCBI lineage: Eukaryota > Viridiplantae > Streptophyta > Pinopsida > Pinales > Pinaceae > Pinus > Pinus taeda. The sequence continues at coordinate 22,139 of APFE031692727.1, forward strand.
GCTTGGATCAATGGCCCACATTAAATCAACCACCCAGATCAATGATCCAGATCAACACATCCATTCCGCTCTGTGAGACAACGAAAGTATTTCTCAGCATTTATTCAGCAGCATGGTTATTAAATGGAACATAGAGAAAAGAGGCAGCAAGATACAAAATGCATCGAAATAAAGAGACAACAAGGCAATTTCAGTATGTTTCAACTGTAAAAAACACAACAAGGATTCCAAGGGGCCAGATGTTCGAGTTTCCACCAATACAGTGTCACACTTTAAATTATTGTAGCAGTCCATACGACTCCCATTTGTATTTGAATTATGTTGTAACATAAATTCCTAAGAAGGATTAAGGTTTTATAAATCAGATAGGATTAGATCTCATAGTTGTTGATTAAATCTAGCCTAGGTGGTAGATTTTGTAATGAGATCTCTTCCTTATAAATATGTAGATTTTTTACTCTGCACAGGGGGGATCGATGTAGTGAGAAAACCATTGTTGTATTGTTTTCAATTAATAGAAAATACGGTTGTAGCATACTCTATTTTAACCTGAGATTCATTTCGATTTCAGTCCTATCCTATCATGCTCCTTTTTTATTAGTTTTCAGAGCTTATTTGATTACTTGGAATTCAATGTTGCATTGGTCAAAATTCCTTCAATTTTCTGTGATTACTGTGAATGTCCTATCCACATTAGTAAACCAAATATGCCTCATCTTCCATAAAAAAAGTGTTTATATGTTTGTTTTTCTTTAATTGACTCCATGCCCAATGGTGGTTGCACTCACACTCTTTCACCTATAACAATCACATAGAAAACCAGAGTTAGCCATTTGTATTTTTAAATATATTGAGAGATCCCTCTCAGATTGGAAGGGCTAACTTGTAGTAAAAAGTTGGTTTAAAATAGTTACACTGGGTTGAAAGTTGACATAGCCCAACCTGCTCCAGTTCGGTTGATAACAGATGGTAGAGAAGCCTAAATGGATAGGCATAAACCACACTTAGTATAACCTCATAGGAAATATACTTTAGAATGTGGTACACAACTTCATTCCATGGTGAAAGTAAATTCCCCTACTTTACTCATTTTCTATCCTCCAAATATTCTTCATATTTAAGGAATAAGTTTTTCTTGGAAAGAGTGACCTCTTGCCTTTCTTCTTTTTCCCAAGGAAATCCTATTGGGAGTCCAAATACATTTCAGAGGTCTTTATTTACAAAATAATTCTAATCCTCTTACAATAGTAACATATTCCTTCTATATAGCCCATAGGAATTTGAATTGACGGTGTATCGGTGTATTGTTAAGGCACTCCTTGTGAAAAGGTCATTGGTTCAAATCCTCTTGTGGGTTAGCCAACAAAAAAAAACATATTGTGTCTCTCTTATATTTTGGAAATTGATGGAAAACCCTTTAGAAACATCTTCATCATATCCTCTTAATCTATTAAAGTACTCTATCTAGTGGCTTCTTTTAAAAATATCAACTATCATTGGGTTTGGGTAAATTGTAGAGGGTTATGTAGGTTCACTTTTATTAAACATTGCTCCCATTCTTCATAATTTTGTATTATGTTTTTTTTGCTGTATGAAGATGATGTTGTAAAGGGTTTTTTTCTCAAAGGATTTTCAATTATAAAGAACAAGGATTTTAATTAAAAAACTAGATGGAGGATAAGCAGGAAAAAATTTGTGCAAAATCGCAACAATGGTTGACTGGTTTATCATAGTAGAGACATATAATACTCAAAGTAGGAGACTAGATTGGTAGACCAACCTACTTTCCTAATGTTGTAGTTTGTGATCTATATGTTGCTATTGGATTTGATGTCATTCTTGTAGTGATGTGTGATTCTTGTAGGAGAGAAAAATCACTAGGTATTCCTTTGCGAGATAAAATCAAGAGTTTTTAAAGGGATTATATCTTTTATGGGGGGGGTTTTATTTTACTTATGGTTCCATTGAAAGGTGGTGATTTTGATTTTAGAGTTCGCATGAAAGAACATCATCATTTTGGAGTCAGTACAATAACCCCCTTAACATTTAAGTTTATTTCATGATCTGTCCTTTCTTGCCTTCACTTTTCCTTCTACTGTTGTCGTTGGGTGAAGTGTTAGTTACTTAATTAATTATGAGGCTAATACATCATGTAATATCCCTTCTTGATGACACTTACGACCATAAAAATTTTCTTTGGTGATATTGAATAGAAGACTTACACCCCTTCTACACACACACATGCACATAATTGACCTCATAGACATTCATATCGCATGTAATTAGAGAAGATTAATTGCATCAAGTAGGTTATAGCTATGTGGGGTGGTTCATATTTGGACTATTGGATTCAATATTAGAAGCGACTGAGGATGAAACTATGCTACTACTATGAAATTTCCAAGTTATAGAGGATCCTATAGAAGACTAAAGATTTTAACTTTTGTTATTGTTGAGAGTCCATTTGACCATGTTGACACTTTTTATTGATGAAGAAAGTGACTCGAGTGAAAAATTGGTACTTTATATAAGCCTTTTGTACACCTATAGGTGCAATTTCATATTTTTCTTTGGTTTTTGGGCTTTGAATGGTTCATAGGGGCTCAGGGGAGGAAAAATGAGTACGGAATAGATACTAGATATGTCTAGTAATGTTTGGTGAGGGTATGGATGAAAATATAGGATGGAGGATGCAATAGAGGTATATGGTATTCATTGGAAATAATTATTGGATTGACATGCAGTCCACAATTTATATGAGGGAAAGGAATAGATGTGGAGATGAAGGTAATGATGATAATGAGGAGTAAAAGATATCAGTGGTATTACTAAAATCTATGCCTATTCTCTAAAGATTTTTTTTGTATAATTGGTTTTTTTTTTATTAAGGTAGAGACGTAAGCTTATGGTTTCTTGTGCTAGAATTTTGTTGACTAGTCTTTTTGAGGATATTGTTGTTTTTTCTTCAAATAGTTGAAGCTTCATTTTACTTGTGCAGGTGCCTGCTAGAATGAAGGTACCTACACATTGCAAAACATTAAAAAGACATGAATTTTTTCTTTTTTTGCTCTTCTTTTTTCCAGGGTATTGACAGTGCTAGAAATATGTAAACCAAGAGGGCCTTCCCAATATGAGGTCCCAATTAGACCTCACACCTTTTGGAGTAGGAGCCCCAACTAAACATGCATTCGGTTGCTATTATCCTTAGGAATTTTCCTTGACTGCAATTATCAATATAAGATATTATGAAAACAATCTTTGAAACAAGCAAGTTAACATTGTAAGGCATACAATTAAAAAACATATATGGTACTTTCACAGAAGGGAAGAGAGGGAGTAATTATTTGAAAGAAAAGTAATAGTACTATCATAAAATAGACACGCAAGAGCATGAAATAATCTTTGATTAACTCGAAAATTAGTTCACAAGATAAAAATGATGATTTAAGTAGTAACAATGCACATTCAATGAGATGCATACCAAAGACAACAAAATAGTTCATTTTCATTAGTATGTGTTAGCGTAAACATACATTGCAAACAATGAAGGAATATTATTACAATCATTCATGACATATGCATGAAAGTGCCATCTCTCTAAGAGCTTCATATATTAAGTGAAATTCCCAAGATATACAATTACAATTCTGCTACACTAGCCCCAACAGTGGAACGTCAAGTCACCACTTGCTCCTCCAACAAAAGGTCTTCTCTCCTATGCCAAACTAGATAAGTCAAGGGGCAAATTCCAAAGTCCAAAGATCCCTTCTCTTGACCTATGAGGGTATATTTATAACAAATGAGGTGACTCTCCAACTCCCATGTGACTCATGACCTCCTTCATGACTCTTAAGCTTCTAGTATCACTTTTCAAATCCCTATATGACCTTTGATATTCTACATGACTTTAGAATTTTCTAGTGACTCTTCACATTCCATGTGGGACCCTTGGTCTTCCACACATTTTACATTTCTCATTTTTGAAAATACAATAATTACATCCACAAATTATGTGACAAGATACATTGATAGATATGAATTTGTGATGAAACTTGGACAAGCCATGACTTGGCATTGATGACATGGAACTTCATTATGATATTTCCAAACAGGCATTTTTCCTAGCTACCATCTTTGTATCTTCTTCATGATGGATCTTTTCTTGTACGTTGTCTTCACCCTCCAAAGGGTTTATATGAGTGTCAAAACCTTCCAAGTTAGCATGAATTTCCATGTATTTCATGATGGTTCTTTCTTTTTCTTGTTCTTCATAAGTGCTCTCTTATAGCCTCCCCTTAATGACCTCCCTGGTATCTTCATGATAAGTCTAACATGTGTTTCATCTTCATCCTCATAGAGCTTGGATGATATGGAGTCTTCCTTTTGATTTTGACATTCAATCTTATGTGATGACCTAATGTCCCTTCATTTTCTTAATTAATAGTCTCTTTGTCTCTTCAGCTTCACAAGGGTGTTCTTGCATGATCTCCTTGGCATCATCCTTCAACATCATCTTATCATGTCAAAATAAAGTACCTACAGATGAATTTCACTCATGTCGAGATGACACAAATCTAGAAATCTCCTTGCCTAACTTCTTCATGCAATTCACTGATTGAACTTGGGACAAAGTGTAGGATTGAGGAGGAGGCTCAGGGATTGCACAGTGCATAGTTCTAGGAGATAGTGACGAAGGTCTAGTCATCGTGATTGCACAATCTGTAGTGGCTAAGTGATTAGAAGACAAAGTTGTGCAATTGAGGTAAACCATGACATAGTGAGACAAGCTTGCTCACTGTGATTGCACAATGTGCAGTTCAGGGAAGATTGATCCAAGTGATTTCTCAGTTGCACAGGTGAAGGAGGAAATGAGGCCTAACTGTTGAATGAGATTTCATAGTGCGTAATGGACAATTGACTAGGAGAAATATTACATATTTTTTAGGGGCAGGAGGCAAAGACTAAGCATTGTGACTGCACAATGCGCAATCCTTGGAGGCAATGAATTTGTAGTGCCTAGTTCCAAGAGGGAAGGATGATTCACTTTGGCTTAAGTGTGCATAGTGCATAGTTCCAGGAGGTAATTAGCAAGTTGCAAAGACAATGAATTCTCTAAAAATGATAAAGTGTGGGATCAGTCGGATGAGAGAGAACAAAACATGCAAACAAGTCCTGAAATAGTGATTTCACACTTAGATAACATCAACACAAGACAAAAGAATGCTTAGTACCCAAAATCAATAAGCATATCTTGAAATGGTGTCAAAGAGACAATTATTTCTAAGTGTGACAGTTGGAATGTAGCTTTGCGACAATCAGAATACAAGTTAAGACATGAGTGTCGACTGTAAACCAAAAGTACGTTAAGATGTGAGAATGTGTCTAACACATATTCTTATGATATATATGATTAGCTAATGCAGAAGAGTGTGCTATTGCTGCCTCTAATGATGCGCCAAAATGCAAAAAATGTAGGAGTGAAAACAAGAAAAAGCAACATTTGCTAAAGTAAAAGCAAGCAAAAACGACATTCACAAAAGTGAAAGCGACACTTACAAAAGTAAAGGTGAGAAAAAGCGATAGTTAAGAAAACTCACCAAAATGAAGATACAATGAAACCAAGAGTGAGAGAGAGATTGTCAAGTGATATTGCACACTCATTGTCGGCATATATTGTGCAATGTACTGTCTCTATGAATTGCACAGTCACTGTCCACAGGGACTCCACAAACACTATAACTAAACATTGCACAAGCACTATTCCTAGATATTGTGAAAACCTTAATTTCAAGAACTGCACAATGGCTATCTTTAAATATTAGTCATTGAATATTGAGCTTGCATGAAAGAGTTGCACTTGTCAGCGCATCAAATGTTATGAATGTGTAAGAAATTGGTTTTGACATTTAGAATCTTAGAAGAAGAATTAAACACTTAGAAAAACATAAACCAATCATGAAGTGACAATGGAGAAGCTTGAAATGGCATATCATGAAGTAATAGGTAGCCTCCAAAATTCAAGTGTGGCCAAAATTTTAGAGAGTGTTTTTCGTAGCGACAACACAAGGTAGTGGTTCCATTTTTTGTTTTCACCAAAATCCCACTCTAGCATGACAAAAAATGTTATCTTGATAGAGATTTCCTATTTTTCTATTATTGCAAACTTAAAGTTGTTTCCAAGGAGGTTTTAAGCTAGAAGTTTGTCCCATATTCCCCATTAGGGTTTCCACCTATGAATTTTGTTAAACAGACATGGACAGTGAGAACAAATAGGAAAGATAAGGCTTGCATTGCAATTTTTATTAACAATAGATGTACATTTATAGTACAATATGGTGACCGTTGGGATTCACATCCCAAGGTCCCTTGGACTACTTAGTCTGTTCGGCTTCCACACTAACCCATT
>APFE031692727.1:29522-41196 GCA_000404065.3 Pinus taeda
GGACAAGCTGTTCCCAAGGTCTGATGATGGGCTTGGGAAGTGCAGACTGAGTTTCTGCATCTGCATGTACAACTGCTGCTTTATTTGAATGAACATGAACATTATTGACTTGCTCTTTATTGGAGTCTGTTTCAATATTCTGAACAGAAACAGGTTCAGAAAGATGACTCCATTGCTGTAGTTCTTCTTACTGCAGCTTTGTCTCAAGCTGCAAAAACTGAATATTCTCATGTGCAGTTTGCAGAGAGGTTTGGATGTCAAAGAGAGTTTCTTTATTAACTTTGACCATCTCATTAACAGTGGAATGAATTAGGATATTCAATAACTTTAATGCATCTTCAAGTTTGGCCATTTTCTTCAATGTCACTTAAAAAACACAACTGAGGCAACATCAACAGAAAAATAATATTGTACAAGATCTTACTACAAGATCTTGTAAGGGCTTGTCAAGTGGCAACAATGTCGCGAAAATGGTTGATGGAGTAGGCACTGAGTAAGTTGGATGTTACCAAGTTGCATCCACTTTCTCCAGAGGGCACATGGTAAATCAACAGTCCATAGTTCGTTTCAAGAATGAACTGGAGCGTAACATCACTATTAAACTGGGATATGTCAAAGCAAAAAAAAATATATAAATGTGAAGATGAGCGCTGTACTCAACTTCAAACTTCAGAGCATCTAGCTGCTGTGGAAATCATGCGTCTTAAACATATAATTATTTTGCAAAACAAAATTGATCTTATCCAGGAGAATGTAGCTATCAACCAGCATGAGGCAGATCTTCCAAAGAGTGACAAATTTCAATATACAAATTTTGCACACAAAATTAACAGTTTTGATACGGCACCAAAGAAGCTGCTTGCATCAGATTCTTGTCTTCGTCCTGACCGTAGTGCACTAGAGATGGGAGATCTGTCGAAGGCTGGAGCTAAAAAATCCAATCTTGAGGAAAAACAACGGGCAGAAGAGAGATGTAGAGAGGAAAAAATCAACCTTCTTTGCATCCATAAACACATTAATATCTACAGATCCTATATGGCACTATTCTCGGCAAGTTTCATAGCAGTGTCATAATAGGATAAGCGTAGCATATAGTCAACAAGTATCCTCTTCACTCGTATGTTGTTCCATTCCTACTAATTTTCAGCTCGAAGCACACTCAAATGGTCCAACCTGGCACGACACCTTTGAACTTGCAACTGCTCACTCTTGTTGCTCTCATCTAGCTGGACCAAATTGGTTACTGTGAATCAACAGAGATCAACAGTCCACGCATCCGGTGTAGAAAAAACCGGAGGCATTCGCCCCCCCGATATCGCAAATTGGACTTCACGGGACGTTCGAGAATAAATATGGTTGATGCAGCAAGGAAGTAAAAGAGATTAATTGTATTCGAAAGAGTGAAAAGGAATTTGAAAAGAACGATTTCGGCTCTTGGTCAGCAGATCGGTCACAAATTCTGGAGGTGTCAGCGTGAAATCGAGCAAAACTTGATGCCAATTTAATTAACAGTCGATGGAAATCGAGCCAACATTTCAGTTCTTTGCGAGACCAGAGAGTCAACAGTACAACAGAAGCTACCAAACATTTGATTTCATATCAATTTCAATTCCTTCAACTTCTATGTCTCACGTGACACAGGCGGCAGAGTATTCAACAAAGGGCCCAATAGGGTTCGAACCGGTGACCTCTGGACAGCGCTGAGATACCAAAGCTTCCAGAACAGAATTTCGACCAAAGGGAATTTGTCAATTACAAATTCTCAGCTTCCAAAACGGAATTTCGACCAAAGGGAATTTGTCAATTACAAATTCTCAGTTGATATTCCTCGCATCCATGAGAGTCCCAAATTTGTGCGCTCGTTTATTCTTTCTATCAGCCAGCGCAAACAAAGGAAACCAAGTCGAACAGGGTTCTATGTAAATACTTTATGCACGGAGCATGCATGAAGGGCGAGGCTTGTGCATTCTCACATGACTGGAAAGATCAAGAAAACAATGTGTGTACATTCTACCGGCGAGGAGTTTGCTCTTATGGAAGTTGGTCTAGATATGATTATGTGAAGGTGTCTCATCCTGAAAGTACATTTTCTTTGTTGCCGATATCTCACTTGGGCTCTAAAGTGGAACCTAAATCAGCTTCTGTACATAATGGAGTGACAGTGGGCAATGACACCTCAATAGCATGGCATACAAGAGAGCTTTCAGGCTTGAGTAAGCCCTTTTTTTTTTCTCCTCTGGGATAGGCCTGGACTTCTGGCTCTCAGGATGTCTCCTCAACTTCAAGGATGGAATTGCAAACAAAATCTTCGATCCATGATGCTGCTGATTTTCCAATTTGCGCATTTGTTGCTGCTGGTAAATGTCAGCATAATCAAAAACACTTGGAAGCTATGCGGAACAGCTTGTCCACAATTGTAAGCAAGAAGAAATTCAGTGGACGGCGTAGACGTAGATCATCTGGTCGAGATGTTGGAGAGGAAAATCAAAATACAGAGGCACAACAACAGTTACGCCAACTTTTGCAGATCAGTAACTGCTGGTATTGTAGATGGGTAAATGATCGCATCCTCAGCGAACTCACGGTGGAATTCATGTAATGGAGGCGCAGGTGCAATAATCAGGACAAAGGCGTTATGTCAGAACAGTAAGGGCAGCGCTGGACAATAGCGCTTCAGAAGAGCAGGGCGCAGGTAGCAGTATGGCAGCGTTATAGAAGACTAGGCTAGCTCTAGTCAGCACTATTCAAGGCAACTCAGACCAGTTGCTCAGGGAAAACAGGCCACTCATCATGGCTCTGATACCATGTTAAACAGACATGGACAGTGAGAACAAATAGGAAAGATAAGGCTTGCATTGCAATTTTTATTAACAATAGATGTACATTTATAGTACAATATGGTGACCATTGGGATTCACATCCCAAGGTCCCTTGGACTACTTAGTCTGTTCGGCTTCCACACTAACCCATTTAGGATTAGGTGTCCAACAAATTTTATTATTTATTATTTCTTTTTTCTCTCAAGATTCAAATGGATTTAGAGAATTCCTACTATCAATCACATATAGGTATTGTGTTCTAACTATTTGTACAAATTCTTCCATTTTCAAGGGTCTTTTATACACTTTCAACCTGAATCCATTCTCCAGAATTAGGATGTGCTCTTCATTTATGGTTTTGATTTCATTGAGCCATTATCATAACATTTCTCAACAATGAATGGCCCAAGCCATCTTGTTAATTCTTTCCTTTGAAATACTTGAACTTGGAATCATACAATAATGCCTAATTTACTTTCTTAAAGCTCCCAGGTTTGATGCATTTGTGACGACAAATATTTCTTTGTAACCATAAAATATCAGTGTGGAAGAGGGGCTACATGTATTCATCTAACGCATTCAACTATTGTAGTATTTCCTCTTACATTATTGATAAGTTCATGTTAATCTAGGAGGCCATCCTAGGGGCGGTGAGATGTATTTCTTACCATAGGCTACTGCACAGGGGTAAATCTTGTGGTGATATCCAATTTTGAATTATATGACCATGCTACTTATGTTATCTATTAGCCCAATTCCTTATCCTCAAGTTGATCTATAAAATTCCATGGACATTCCAATGGACAATTTGTCACACTAGATATAATTAATTATACTTAAATATTCAAAATATACACTATGAGGGTTTATTTATATTTATATTTATGGATTTATAAATTATTGTTTATTTCATATGTATGAAAATTATATTTATGAAAAAAATAGATAACAATGAAATAAAAACTCACAAACCACAATTGGCATGAGATATAACCTGGGAAACCCTTTTGAGAGAAAACCTAACTGAAAGGTGAGGTCACTCTACTCTCTTTCCTTGAATAGAAAATGGTTGTGAGTACAAAGAAGTAAGGATTCTAGCCTATGGGCCACTACAATGCCCAAATCCTCTCTATGTGCTCTCCCCTTATCCTTCCCGGCTACTCTGCTCCTCTATGGAACAAAATACCCCTGAAAAGAATGGAACCCATTTTTCTCCTAGTGGCCCAATTATACACAACCTGATAGCCTGCTAGTGGTTAGGTTTGACTCCTCCAACTCAACTAGAGTTAAAAATATTGACTCTTAAATGGTATTCTCCATCATGATCACGTGGCTATCCCCTTTTCCATGAGTAATGGTTGATAATTTGTCCTCCTCTCGATTATGGTAGTCAAAATGGGAAGGTCAACTTCAGAGTGGCATAAATTTTGCATACAAAATTTGATTGTGTGCTAAAGTGGAAACATTTTACCCCTAAAAAACACTATTTGAAGCCTCCAAATGCTCCTATAAGGTTTCAGATCCCAATTTTCCAAACTGGGTCTTGATAGTAAAAGTGGTCATTTGAGTCAATTCCTCCACTTTTTCCACTTTGATATGTTGGATAAAGTGTGAGGTAAACTGAGTACCTTGATCAGTTACTATCTACTTTGGTAATCCAAACTTGTAGAATATGTTATATCTCAAGAAATTAACCACTTTCTTCTATGTGGCTACCTTGACCACTTTTACCTCAACCTACTTAGTGAGGTAGTCAGTGCATATGAAGATGTAATTTTTATGTCTTCATGAAGGGTCTATAGGTCCTAGAAAATACATACCCCATTTGTCAAAGGGTTTTAATGACACTTGGGGCTATAATGGAATATATCTTCTCCTAGTTGACCTCCCCAAACTTTTGGCACTCATCAAAATGAGAAGCACATCTCTATGCATCTCTATGAAGGGTACGCTAAAACTTACCAACTTGCAACTTTTTCCTGCTATCCTTTTTGCTACATAGTGCCCCCCACAGGCTCATCATGGAAATAATCAAAGATATCATGTGCCTCATCCCGCCTTACATATTTTCTCAAGATCTGATCTAATCCAAGCTTGAATAGACATCTTGTAATTCAACTGCAATTTGTACTTTCCTAACAATTTTGCACCTTTCATTGTTGGAATAATGTTGAGGAAACTTCGTTATTGTCAAGTATTTGGGTATGTCAGCAAACCATGGAGTGTGTATTGAGAATGGAAAAGAGATGTTCATCTGGAAGTTGATCATTTATCATGTTGTCATCTACACGATTTATTATCCTTGATAAAAAAGTATGCAACAAGATTTTTCCTCCCTATCATATCAAGGATAGTTAGGATAGTTATATGAAATTGTTGTAACAATAATGCTACCCACCAAAATGGGTAACCCCACAGGAGAAAAATTTTACCCTAGATTTGAAAACTAGCTACAAATCCCTCACAACCACTATATGATGATGATATGTCATGTTCCTTCCCTTTTTGCATCAACCATGTGTCTCCCCCCATTTGGCATTTACACTTGGATGAATGTGGGTTGTTATTCAAAAGGTAGTTTGATCATTTTGAAATTGGGTGCTTATACTTGTTTGTTTTGGGAATTTAGTATGGATAAAGGGGTGACTTGGAAGATTAGCAATATTTATTATAAATATGTTCTCTCACCTTACCAGGGGGTTAATTTATCCCTAGTCTAATGGGACCTCCCTTAAGGACTTATGGTTATAGGAGGGGCACTACTTGGAAAATTTGGATTGTGATAGCGTGTTCATTATCCCCTACACCATACTTGACACTTTCTTTCTCACATTATATGCCCCATATATCACTTCCATTCTTCGGGTCTAACCTATAGTTGGTTCTTGCGATTTGGCACCCATATGTTCGCACTCTTTGGGTATGGCTGGAAAATTATTGCCCTGGAGGTTGAGGCAACTAAAAGAATGAAAAATCATAACATAGCCACAATAAAAAAAAATGCAAAAGAGGGTTGAGACATAAGTGAGGACGTGGGTAAAATCGTAGCATGGGCCCTACCCTCCTCATTAGCCATCACTCGGTTGCTGAGCACATAATGCTACATTACATCAAGAGGAACTGTTACATGTCCAAACCTTGATAAGCATAAATTGTCTCATCTTAAGGGATAATAAAAATGCTACATCATAAATATCAAGCTCTAACTCTTAAGCTATATGTGGTAATACGAAGCATTATCAAGAAGAAGTAAAATGTGCACAAGAGGGGTGTAAAAATCAAGTCAAGTAGGGTAACTCATGCCTTCATGATTTCTCCCTCCTATACATTCATACACTCAGGACGTGGGCACCCTATCAGTTGGTCCCCTTGACCATGACACCTAGCCATGAAACCTTTTCCCCTTCATTACCACATATTTACACTAACATCTATTGATTAAGGGGTTGACCTTGGAACTATCACTTCACCTTGAGGGCCAAAAGCACCTAATAGAGTTGACCATTCATCACCTTTATCAAGGCTTGGGAAAACATTCATGGGACTTGGTCTAGTTAGATATTGGAAGGTGATCCTTGTTTGAAGTATTAACATGCCATTAAAATTAAAGTTTGTTCCACTTAGATGAATATATGATCATATTCTTCAGTGGATGGTTGTATTCACTTGATTTCATGTTGCTTTTGTCATGTGGTCCACAACAACTCAGACCTTGAAGGAACCCACTCCATGGGTATTGAGGCCTTTCAGAAAAGTATATGGCTTAGAAGATGCAGCGTTGAGAGAGTTGAACCTCCTGATAACATAAGAAGATGTTACATGTCCCAAAGAACCCTTAGGACTCAAGATGTTGGTCTACTTTGACCTAGCACAAAGGATTCTTCATGATGACACCACTGGACCCAATATTCCCCTAGGATAACCTTGGCACACCTTGATGGGTAACACTTGATTCAGAGCCTAGATGAGGAATGTCTCCCATTGAGAGACTAGGGAGGTCTTGTTGCACCTAGAGAATCCCTAATGCATAAGAGAGGAGGCCTTATTTGGACAATTTTAGACCCATGAAGACCACATGTTGGTACCCCAACTACACTTGGGACCCCAGAGGAGGATTTGAGGTGGATTTGAGGCCATTCCCTCAAATTTTGGATGATCCAAGTAGTTTGACACCTTTTCACACTTCAGTAAACCTTGGCATGGAATTTTGAGCCCTATAAGGGAATTCCATCAACATTATTGGAGGCTATGACTTACACGTGGGGACATTTATTGGCCTTTTTGTCACTTAGAGAGTGGGTTGGGTTGTAACCTAATGTTTTCTTATGTCAAACTTGATTTAGGGGCTTCATTAGTCATAAATTAGTGAAGGTAGAACTCATATAAATAGAGATCATCTCACTTTCATTTTCATCATCACTTGTGGATCAATTCAACCTCCTTAGGGGATTTCAACCTAGCTGAAATTGACTTTTATCTTGTGGAGATGTGATCTTTTGTGGAGTATTTTCTTGTGGAGCTTTTCTATTGCTCTTGAGGTATAATTTTGGAACAATAAAGGATTGGTTCATGCATTTTTTTCTTGTAATTATTCTGTGTATTTGAATATATTTATGACTATTGCAGGGAATGGATACTGTTAGGGTTTCTATGTGCTAGTTTTTATTGAAAAGCATTCTGCGAAATATTGGAAATGGTATTATGTGCATTACCCTTTTAAGATTTTATGGGAAAATCCCTTGAGTGATTGTTTATGTTAAGCTCTCCTCAATGACTTTGTTCCCTCATAAAATGATAGTTAGGGCATGAAACTAGGGTTTTTTCATATTCCCTTACTCCATTTTAGGGTTTAATTTTCTACTAAGTAGATCTACCTCTAGAATCCATCACCCAAGGTCAAGTTATGGCCTATCCACATTGTTGATCACACCATTAATTATCCATAAATTCCATTTCTCTCTCCTCTTTCAAATTTTCGACCCATTTAGGCAAGTTGTTAAGATAGGGTTAGGGCAAAAATTCAATGAGGGTGCATGTCTAGGCTTGTGGAAGGATTCAACACGTGGTTGGTAAAACATTGCCTTATAATCCTTTTCCCATGGGTAATTGTTCCATTTTAGGGATGATGGCATAAGCCCAAGGAAAGCCTTAATTTAGCCCTAGGCTTCAATTTAGGGCTTGTTGAAGGATTGTTGTTCCTAAAATTTGTGCATATTCATGTATTCAAGTCTTTTATTGGCCTTATGTACCTAGGTAAGTATGTGAACCTTTCCTATTCACAAACCCTAGGTCACTTGTTCCTTAAATTGGCATTTTGGAGGGTACATTTTACCTTGTCTAAGTTAGTTTAATCCTTGTCCTTAAGTTGTGTACCTATCCTAAGCCTCTCCTTGTCACCTCCAAACCTTGGAATTGATATAGCCATTAGGTGACCTAATATAGGGAAGCCTCCCTTGTGGTGAAAATCCACTAAAGAGAAAAGGTAGTGGTTGTGGTGACAGTGGGAAACACCTCATAGTGTTGTCACTTAGTCTAGCTCTTGCCTTTTGAGTTACCCTCACAATACCTACTAGATTTTAAGACAACAAGCAACAACCATCTAATAATCATACCATTAATGTTAGGTTTGTTCGTGAGTTATTTAATGGTAGCATGGCCTATATGTATAAACACATGATAATCAATGGTATACTGTTTGAACTTATTAAGAGCATAAACAACTACAAGGAGTTGTTTTTCAGTATCTACGTAGTTTAGCTCTACATCGGTCAAATTCTTGTTGGTAAAGCAAATGGCATAAGAAATTTTATTCTCTTGCTTCCTTGACACTTCCCCTACTTCTTTATCTAAGGCATCTGTATGGATATGGAAGGGGAGATTCTAGTTGGGACACTATAGGACAAGTGTTGTGGTCAGTTTTTATTTTATGCAATCAAAAGCCTCCTATAATTGTGGTGTCCAATAAAATATTCCTTGGCCAGTAAGGAAAATAGGGGAGAGCCCACTTTGTTGAATTATTTTATAAGCCTTCTATAGTAACCCTTATGGCCAAGGAAACTCCTGACATCCTTTTGTTTTTTAGGATTGTGTAGGTGTTTGATGATATTCACATTATCTTGATCTACTTTAATTCCTTTGTGATACAAAAAGTTTCCTAAAACAACTCTCACATTAATTAAAAGGTGACATTTCTCATGGCTAAGGTAGAGGTTCATAATTTCACATATTTGAAGGATCTTATCAATATTGGGTAGGCTTTCCTAAAAGGAATTTTCATAGGGTGTGAATTCATCCACAAATATTTCCATAGTACCATGGATGAGATCTCAAGATATTCTAAGTGAAACCCTCTAGGAAGTGGTGGTGGCATTGCACAAACCAAAAGGAAAACCCTCTAAGTAAAGGTGCACTAGGGGCAAGTGAAAGTGGTTTGATCCTAGTCTTCAAGATTGATTTGTATATGATTGTACCCACTAAATCCATCTAAGAATGAGAAGTAGTAGTTCCTTGCCATGACATATAGGCCTTGATGAACAAATGGTATTTTTGTGGTGGCCTTATTAAGTTCCCTATATAATCCACACATATCCTCCATTTACCATTCTTCTTTGGGACAATGATAAAGGGTGAGACACATTCACTATCGTAGATTGGATATATGAATACAACATCTAAAAATGTATATCTTCCTTAACAATATCTTTACTGTAGGGTTCATCCTCCTTTGAGGCTATCTAATAGGTTTACAATCCACTTTGATGTATATGTGATCAATAAAAATGGAGGTATGAATTCCCTTCATTTACCTATAGTCCCATGCAAAATATGCAACATGTTTTTTCAAAACAATTAACAATCTCTATTCCTGATCAATAGAAAGGCTTGTGCTAATTTTGATATTTCTACAATGGTAAATTTTATGGTTTTCACAATGGAATTGTTAGCCTCAACTATGAATAACTTTGAACATAAATCTATTTCTTGGTCATCAGAAAATTTAGGCTATCTTCCAACATTTAAGCCATTGATTTGTATAACAACAATGTACTAATTTCGAAAGAAGTTGGAGATAAAAGTGTCTTCATCAGCTTTCTTGGTCCTCAATGCTTTGTATTTGTGAAAATAGGATAGGTGGAGGTATGGGTGCAATATTCTTCCTCTCCTTCCACCCCGTGTTGGGAATTCTTCTTTAATTAGTGCCTAAGTAGAAGGGTTAAGAATAAGCTGTTTTTGGGATTGGCCATTAATGATGGTGTTTCCTACTTTACAACTAATGTAAGCATTTGTTGTTGCCACTAAGGCCTTCCCAAAATGAGCAGATATCTATTAAATTTGGTCCTAGATTGGAGTAATAAAAAGTTAGTGGGATATTCCTAGTAATCAATGGATACCACAACATCTTATAAAATCCCTCTAGGTTCAATTGTTGAACTAGTAGCAAGCTAAAGCACGATAGTGGTTGACCTTGGTGAATATTGAAGGTTTAGTTTCAACATTGTATCCTTAGTCATAAGATGTATTGCAACAAGTAAATCAATCAGGGTTGTTTCAATTGGGGCTCAATTGATTTGGATATTTGCCATAGGGCATCCTAGGTCAAAACACTTTAGAGTAATTAGTCTCATAAGCATAAGGTCTGCTAACTACCTATGACATTCATAATAAGAATATCTCTTCTATTCCTCTCAATCTTCTTGAGGCATTCTTCCTTGATGTATTTGTTATATATGGAAACATCCTTAATAGCCTACAAATGGGGATTTCTTACACACAAGAAATTGAGTTCCCCTAGGAGATGATTTTCTTCAGATGTGTAGGTTTTCTTGATGTTTAACCTCTCAGGATGAGGTGGAGCTTGTGGAGTAGTATACTACTAGGTAAAAGTATCATCTTTATTGTTTTATTCTTTTTCTATTTTTTTGATTATGGGAGGATCTTGTAATACTTTTCATGACCTTAAATTGATTTCTTGGAAATCCAAGAATTCTGATAGGCAACCTCACTATTGTAAACTGGCTAAATGGAGTCCCTTCTTCTTTTGATAGGTTCTCAAAATATATTGTATGTCTCTCCCAAAAATATGTAAGATTCTCTATTTCTTTTGGTGAGGAAGCATTGCAACCAACTTGTTGATGTTGGTTGTTAGTTCTAGGTTCAGGGGTGGGATTTTTAGTAAAAATATTCCTAATCTATCTCTAAGTCAAAGGTTGTATGTTATCTAGAAATGTATTATCTATTTTTTTTAAACAAACGCTAATGCATGATATTTGATATTAAGTAAAGAAAATGTATGCTTTTAGCACCTCCCCAGTAATGGTGCCAAAAAGTGGTGGGATTCAAACTTGTAGCAATAATGTTTCTCTCCTATAGTCCAAATTTAATCATCAACCTAGGAGTGTACAAACTTTAGAGGTGTTGTGTACTATACATGCAAGAGACACTCTTTTTTCTTAATTTGCAACTATCTTTGTTGAAGATCCTAACTATTGGTGGGGAAAGTGGCACCCTAGGTCTCACATTGTGCATCATTTAAAAAAAATCATGCGCACTCTAGTTGATTTGATACACAGTTGAAATGGGACCTTAGTTTCCCCTGGGCCTTCGTGAACGTCAAAATTCTTGTTATGTTAAATTCAAAATTGAAACCTAGAAAATATTTTTTTGAGTATATTTAAGGGGTAATAGTTAGAAATCTTCAACTACCTACCCACCTCTTATAAAAAGAGTGGATGTGTGCTTGAGCAAAGGGAGGAGAAAAGAGAGAGCATGTAGGGATTTATTCTACTATTGCATCATATCTAAGTTCATTTTCTTAGTCATTCTATTTCTTAAAAGTTTATGTTATAACAGGTAAG
>APFE031692734.1:11605-64843 GCA_000404065.3 Pinus taeda
TTTTCAGCAAATTTATTTTTTCCAGCTTGTTGAATGTATGGTTATGGGAAAGGGCATTTAACTACATGGGAGAAATAAGGAGAAACTGAAAACTGGGGTGGGAAAACAGAAATTTTAACATCAAACCCATATTAGTTATATCAAACTCTGAAGTAAGATCTCCCTTGTAGTGCTGGATGAGTTTGTAACTTTGTCCTCCCTTGTAATAAACAAGGCATCCAAATATAGAACCAGAATGAGTGGATCGTCACCTACTAAGATAAAATATAGGTTTGGATCTGCATCACTCTTCTGGAAACTCATTTGCTGCAAATAGGCATCTATTCTCTCGTACCATGCCCTCAGTGTCCGCTTCAGTCCATACTTGGCTTTCTTCAGCCTACAAACATGAGACTCCCTCCCATGCAACTCAAAGCCCTTAGGCTACTCAGTGTACACTACCTCACCATTGAGGAAGTCAGTTTTCACATCCATCTGGTGAATCCTCCATCCCATCTTAGCTGCTATAGATATAACTGCTCTAATGTGAGTATAACGAGCAACCAGTGCAAAAGTCTCCTCATAGTGAACTCCCTCTACCCGTGAGAACCCCCACGCCACAAACCGAGCTTTGAACTTCTCCACACTGCCATCCACAACATGTTTGATCTTGTAAAACCACCTGGAAGTCACCATTGACTTCCCCTCAGGACATGGCACTACCTCCCAGACATCATTCTTCATGATAGAGGCATACTCCTCCACCATGGCATCCCTCCAGAGGCCTCCTCAAAACTAGCTGGCTCTATCTCCACAACATCTGCCACAAAGCCACCAAACCTCTCTGGTGGTCTGCTCTCCCTCACTGACCTCTTGGGTCTCCCTAATGCCTCTTGAGCCTCCTTCAGGGTCTCCCGAAGCCATCTTGACTTCCTCTTCCCTGTAGTAATCTCCTATGGTGGTATAGGAAGGCTCTACTATGACCAATGGAGATCCTGAACTTTGAGATACTGTGCCTGAAGAGCCTGCACCAGGTGGCCTGAACCAAGCGAACCTGTACTCTGTGAACCTGTCACCCCTGAAGAAGGTGAACCTCCTAATCCTAATGTACCACTTGATGCTCTGAAAACCTGTAATGTGGCCCCCTATTGAGGAGCCTGTTGCTCTACCTGATCAACTTCCCAAGACCTCCTCAAAACCCTCTCCTCCTCAAATGTCACATCCCTCATCTTTGTGGAAGTATACTCGCCCCCATTGTCTGATCTCAACACCCTGATCTTCCTCCCTGTCTGGTTCTCCACAAGAGCCTTAAACTCTTGGAATCTCTGGAAGACCTCATCCTTGCTATTCAGAAAGAAAATCTAGGTCTTCTTGGAGTGGTCATCAATGAAGGTCACATAATACTCATATCCACCCAATGAAACATGGGACATAGGACCACATACATCAGAATGAATCAAATCAAGGATACCTGCAACTCTGCTGTCATTGCTTGGGAAAGGTGTCTTGGTTTACTTTCCCAAAGCACACCCCCTGCAGACATCATGATGCTTTGTGTCAAAGTCAGGCAAACCTGTAACCATCTCCCTCAACATCATGAAAGCTCCATGGTGTAAGTGGGCCATCCTCCAGTGCCATAGCTCACATAACTCACTGCTACTGGTTCTGCGCTACCATAGCTTGAAGAGGCTAAAACATAAGTCTGTATAGTCTCCCACTACGAGCTCCAATCACATGAGCAGACTCAATACTGGATCCTCTAGGATTTATCAACACTTATCCCTTTCAAAACAATACCTCAAATCCCCTATCCTCCAAGTTAGAGATTGATATCAAACTCTTCTTCAACTTTGGAACATAAAGAACATCTATCACCTTCAGAGGAGGTAATAACTCCCTATGAAATGAAACTATTCCCATATGTTAATTTTAGATAACAGTGGTATGTTCTCTACTTATTACAATTTACTTCAATGTTATTTTAGTAGCCCAATGACAATTTCCAATTATTTTCAGTAGCAATCACATTAACTTAATCATATTGACAGTAAATGCAGATAGAACATAAAAACATATGCAGAAAACAAGCCAAGACAAGAGGACACCAGATTTGGCAGATGCTAGGAAAAAAACCCCAATGTGGGGAAAACCCTTTGATTGAAATCTTCTTCTTATTATTCAATAGTTCAGCAGAGAGAGAGAGTACATAGATCAAATTCACTTGCCCAATACACAGTCAAAACAACCCTGTCAAAATCAACAATCAATAGAAGTCAACTTTAGCCCTAACGAGAAAGTTAACGTTGGTCAAATCAGCGATAAAACTTCTCCTCTCTAGCTCGGTCAAAGGTAGTCAACTTGTCCTCCAGGAAGGGTCAAAGTCAACCCAAAACAATACACCCAGCCCCATTCAAACTCGGTCAAACTTCAGTCAATGTTGCGGTCAAACAGGCCTGCAATCAACACAAGTCAAACTGACCCAAATGCCTCGATTTATGTGTCAACAAGTACGACCTCAAGCAATTGGAATTCTTCCCAAGAAAATGCAGTCAAATTCGGTCAAACTAGCCTTGGTCAACGCTGGTCTGCAATCTGGAATTTGGACCTGCACTTTGTCTCTAAAATTTTCGGCCTCCTTCCCACATGTGGGGGAGAGAGAGAGAGAGAGAGAGAGAAGATCCCAAGCTGTACGAACCAATCTGATGTGGAAAGAGAAAAGGATGTGTGAGTGATTGATGTCCAAATGAGAGAGGTCACTCCTATTTATACAAATTCGATGAGGGTGAAAGGACACATCTATTGGGCTTCATGAGCATATATTAAGTTGAGGCCGACCTTAACAATTTGTGCATGCGATAGAATAAATTCAAAATTCCACTTCTGCATGTTTGAATGAGATGATCTTTATATCAAACTTGGACCTCTCGAAAAGAGGAATCCAATGCAATAATCATCTCCATCATATGAGTTGTCCCAAGGTGGAATTTGGCCCTAGTTTCCAATTTTAATACTCCCTCTCAATTAGGGAGAATTCCACCCACCAATCCATTTGTCATCATTATGCCATCCTGTCACCATGTATCATTTTTGTCATCACTGCTTTGCTTCGCTGAACCATGAAGTAATAATGAAGAAGAAGTGATCGACAATGAGTCACAAGACCTTACCACTCTCCACTAACAAAAGTCAGTCCTTGATCCCAAATCAAGTTGTTGAACACCATGCATCCTAGTCATAGGTGTACGGTAGTACACGATGCGTCCATTGGTAGTGTTATGGTCCCTAACCACTTTTCGCAACTCATTGGCCAGATGAGAGGTACTTCCCATGAGTCCCGAACTCCATGGGTAGAATGTGTGCTGGGGCACCAACAGGAGAAGGTGAACCAACCACTCATCCTATGCATATGTCAATTGTTGGGGAAGGTGAACCACTCACCCTACATGCATGTGTCCGCAATCGTAAGGGAAGGTGAACCACTCACCCTACACACATGTCAACCATCATGGGGTATCTCAAGAGAAGGTGAACCACTCACCCTGTATCTAACGCACCAGTAGGAGAAGGTGAACCACTCACCCTATGGTCGCTCATAGCTCCAAGAAGTACCCCAAGCTCCTAGGGCTCAGTGTCCAACTCATATGGGACCCTCATAGGAGGATCTTTCCACAACTCCAAGTCTCCCTTGGAAGGTTAAAAATTTGACCTTCCCCAAAGGCTTCGTGAAAATGTCTGTGACCTGCTCATCTTGTTGATTCGAGGTAGCATCAGATGTGCTCTAACCACGAAATTTGGTGGAGAGGTTGGGGCACATGAGATCTCCAATACCCAGAAAGGGTTTGTGTAGATTCTAAATAGTTTGAGAAATATTAAAATAATTAATATTTTTAATGGAGTCCCTGAGTGTAAACTTAGGGAAATTAAAATATTAATGTGGATTAATATAACTGTGTTAGAATGGTCCAAAAGACATGGATCAAGCCAGATCTAATCTTAGTCGTTGATGAGGGAATTAATCTCGGTCGTTGATATGTCAACGAGAAAAGTATAAGAGGAGGCTTGAGGGTCACTTGGAGAGTACACCAGATGATCAGTCATTCTATTCTCTAGAGCGGGGTTTGCTAAGAGAGATAGAATTAGTGATCGGAGTTGTAGCTAAGGGGCAATGAATACAGAGAGACAGAGAGGCAGAGATAGTGTCGGGAGATCAGCGTAGGAGCCAGAGAGAGTGACACAGTAGCAGCCAGGGCTCACGCAGGGCCACACAGAGGCAGCAAGGCGCTGCATAGTGCTTCAAAGAGGTCAGCATTGCTGACATAGAGGGCTAGAAAGCTGACACAGGGCCTCCTGAGGCTGACGTAAACCCATTCAGGGTGACGTAGGGCCAGCGCTGGGCAGAGAGAGGCTGACGCAGTCCAGAAAGGCAGACGCTGGGGTTTCTGGGGCAAATTGGAGCTGAGGAGCTGCCGGAGGGTTTATCCGGGGTTTTCGCTGGGACATTTGTCTCAGACTAAGAGGTACTACTGTGAATGGCATTCTCTGTTGGGTAAGCCAGATTTGGCACCCTATTGTACCCTGAAATTGCTTAATAAGAAAACCCTCAGATAGCTGCACTGATTTTCCCGCATTGGGTTTTTCCAGGGACATTGGTCCAAAAATAACAGTGTCATTTTGTGTGCATGTTTCTATTTCCTTCAGTTGATAATTTGTAATATGTTGAGCATGCACTAGTGTTTATTTTCAGTATTTACATTGCAAATAACTTGTTAAGTAACAGAACAAATAGGTAGGAATAAATTAGTAAAGTGCATGGAGGGTTTCTAATTGGTAGGCTTAGAAACTTTAACATGGTATTAGAGCATGGTTGCAGATCACAGGAGAATTGAGGACATTAGCCGAGCGGAGCAATAGCAGCAGAAAACAATTGTCTTGAGTGACAGAAGTTGTTCCTAGTAGAGCAGCAACAAGGGAAGGGTGATGTAGTGCCTGCGTCATCAAGGGTGAGCCAAGAAGAGGCAGCGCAGAGGCCAAGAGAAGCAAAGGGAGGCTCACGCAAAGCCAAGCAGAGGGGCAGAGGGCTATGACACAGTTGGCTGAGGAGGTCGAGTTGCTAGTGTTGGGATTGCGCAAAGCCTAGGAGCTCTCACCTTTAGGTTGTTGGGGTTTAGGAGGTTGTGGGAAAGTTGCAGAGTGGAGCTGGTGGGGTACTGTAGTTAGAACAGTACCTGATAGGGCAAGGCCAAGGAGGAGGGAGTTGCTACCAAGGCTTTCTAGCCGAGAAATCCGGATCAGTGGTGCGTTGCACAGATGATAAAAAATGATCTCATTTGTATTTTTTTTAAGTTTTTTTTCCAGACCCTCAGTGATATATTTGCAGACACAATGTTTGCAACATTGTTATAGACTCTGGAGGACTTTTTGGATCTGTGCTACAGAGTAGTTCTTCCATTTTCATAAGTAACGTCCAATTATTATGGTCTAGAAATGATCCTGTTAGTATGTATGGGTATGATTATTGCTGAAATGATTTAATTTGGTTTACATTTCAAGATAGCATAACTTGACAGTCTGCTCAGGACTCTTATAATATGGAATCGCCAATTCTAAATTAAAAACAAATTTGTGTTTTTGATTCTGTCCATGTGGACTTGAGGATGCATAAACCAGATTATGAAACTATCCTCTTTGAACTGTTTTTGGTTCCAAGGATTAAGAGAATATAACTGGGTTAATATTTCCTTTTATTTGTCTTGTGACAAATTTTAATTTGTTTTTCCAACCTGCGTGTTCTAATACAATGGGAAACATTTTGATGCTTAAACAGATGATGGACACGGATGCCATGATAGATGCTGTGCATGAAGATTTAGATACAAGTGGAATTCCTGACAAGAATGTTCCTCAATGGAAAAAGAACAATATTGAAAAAGAGGTACATCTTCCCAGTTATGGTGTTTCACCGATTGAATTATCAAGGCACTTGCATGAACTTTTGGAGAGAAGACGAGAAGAGCAGATAGAAGAACTAAAGGCTAATTTGAAAAATGCACAAGAAAAACTTTCTGCAAAAGAAATGGAGCTTTCTTGGTGGAAGGAGCGTGCTTTAAAACTTTTGAAGCAATCTGACTTGCCAGGTAAAGATTCTCCTCTTTGAAATTGCAACCTGCCATATTAAATTTTTAGTACTGTAGTTATTGATTCTATGGTTACAAATCCCTTATATGAAAAGTTATATTTTCAAGTGTTGTGGAAGATTATTCTACCATTTTCCCAATACTGGGAGTTTCTTTTCTGAGACGTTCATCAGAGGTTTAACTACTCAAAATTGGGTTGATAGCTCCTGTTTATGCTCGCCCATGGTGGCTAACAGATGTGCTGATCAAGGCTTTACAACTATATTTCTCCTTTTATCTGTATAAAACTGGTATCAATTTGAGCTTCTATTTCTTTTGAACTTATGCTTGTTCTCTTTACTATTTATAGTGCCTGCGCACTCCCCCTTGTAAGTGAATTACTTATACCATATTTTGTTTTTACGTTTGATAAGTACTTTGCCAAATTCTTATTTTTTTTCTTTTATGCTATGTCTTTATTAATTATTATAGCATTGAAGCATGGTAAAGACCTGGGTCTCTAAATCTCCTTTTTCTCCAGATATTCACCTCTTAGAATTCCTTTCCAAGGAAGTGGACAACTCTGTCCTTCAAGATTCCTCATTCTGGGTTATATGCAGTGGTCTTCATTGTAAAAGCCTTTGGAAGCTGCATGTTACTTGCATAAATTAAATTATGGTACCTACTCGTCATCTCCCCATATATTCCATAGATTTATTAATGAACAGGATTCCAAAGTACTGTGGACCCAAATGATCAATAGCTGTTGTTAATAAAAGGTAGTGCCATACTAACTACACTGTATATTTTGAATTGAGATTAAAAAGATGAACAGGAAAACACCTTGACAGACTCTGGGTTCTAGGACGTGAGGAGCTAATTAAATTTGTTAATGAAAGATCGTGATATACTACTGCAATATCTATATGGTGAATGAAGATTAAAAATATAAACAGCCGAACACCCTGACAGACTCTCGGTACTAGAACTTGATGATTTATTTCCTCCTGTTTAGTATATATCATAGTTGTCCACTTGTTTTCTCTTAATTGTATTTAAAATTTGATGGTTAATTTTTAAATGACTGCTTAAAAATACTAATTGCCATTCTGGGGTTTAAAAAGTTCATCTTACAGGATTATATCTTTCTATGTATCCAAGCTGCAAGAAGTAGAAGCTCAATGACTCTAAAATATCTATCCCTTCTTGCAATCAGTTTTCATTCCATGGAAACAGTTAAATATTGAAATATCTAAGTGCATTTTCGGTCCTGTGTATCCAAGCTACATGTTTTCAAAGTGATATACCTTATATCCCATTGATCTTCCAGATTTAGCCTGTCATGATACATTTGTCAACATTGGTGAATCACAACTTCTATCATGCAATGTAGTATTCAAAGTGTGAGAAACATGTAGTTACAGAGGGAGAAAATTTTCCCCTTATAATTGCCAGTCTACCCATCTCATTTATACCATATAGTTTGGTTTTCTCAACTGGTTGAAGTGCTCCGATGTGTCATGGGAAAATGCAGATGGACAGCTTTGAATGTCAATAGAGGGCTTGCTGTTAAGTTGTGAATTTGGTTTATTTGGAGTTAAGTTTTGAAATCCAAATGTGAATAGAGGATTTGCTCTTAAGCTGTGAGTTTTCAAATGCAAACTTTCAAGCCACCTCTGATGCCAGATGCAAGACAGACGAATTTTCTTTCTCTTTGCTGTTAGGAAGAGAATTAGCTCTAGAAAATGCATTGCTATAGCTGCAACCTGCAGCACTTTCCTTGTTTTATTATTTCTCCAGCTAATGAATTTCTCTTGCCCCGTTGTGACCAAAATTGCATTTTTCTTCATTGCCCATACCCTGCATTCTGTCTTTGAAGTTGCATTCTTGAAGATGCTTGTTGAAAGGCTAAATTAACAGTGATTAAGAACATTGAGAAGAAGCCTAATAATGTTTCTAGGACTAATTCCAGCGAAAGAACGAAGATTGTTAAGCATGAATATGCAGCAGAAGAATAACTGCAAGTCGTTTAAAATGGATAGAGTGCATAGGAGAAGAAGAATGTTCTTTTCTACAACTATTGCAAGCATAGAGGACATTCCAAGGATGAATGTTTGATGCTACACCAAACAAGTGCCAGAAGTAACTGCAGCAAAGCAAGGAGAGAAGGAGATATCAATACATGATGCTACAATGGGAGGCAATTTGTTGATAACAGTTGCACAACATGCAAGTCATCGTTCTTCTTTAAAGTCCAGATCAAGAAGCAGTAATTGATATTAGCAGCTAGTGATATTTTTATCTCGGAAGCAATAATAAAGAAGCATAACTTACCTACAGTCATGCATCTTGAATCCTACTATGGGTTGGCTCAACGGCAACAAGGATCTGCATGTCCAGTGCAATGCAAATTAAAGTTTGCCATCTCAGCAGACTATATATGTAGATGAAGTGGACTTCAATGTTGTTCCATTGGATGTGTGGGGTTTTCTTTTTGGAAATCCATACCTATGGGATAATGATGCTGTCTATGGATGACACATAAAACAGTACCAACTTGTCAAGGATAGCCAAGCTAACTCAATGACACCATAGACAGATCCAGCACTCTTAATTCTTGTTTCAGTTACTAAAGCCTAGATGTTGATTTTTGAGTAGCCGCGGGAGGTATTCCCCAACTACACAAGTTAACAAAAGAAAAATTCAAAATTAAATTAAAATAAAGAAAATTTAATTTAATTTTAAATTTAATTTGCAATGAGATGCGCCTCTTGGGCATCCTAATATCACTATAAAAACACACTTGAACTTCTCATTTACTCACTCACTCATCACACACATTTTTCTCTCTCTCATACATGGGGAGTAATCTGAGAAAGAGGCTGGAGTTTCCAAGGAGTCGAATTTTTGGGATGGTCAATATTTGATCAGTTGAATTTTCCAAGTGTAATTACTCAATGATGTACAGGAGTGTGTTAAAGTAATATCATATATCATTGGAAGTAATTATCAGTTGCAAAAAATTGTGCTTGTCTAATTAGCACTAGAAAATCAACAAGGTATCTGAGCTTTGGTGGAGAAAGACATCAACAGTGTTAAATTTTTGGGGTTGTTACAATCTTTATGTACAACACATTTACTTTTACTCCTACCTAAATTTATGCAAAAACTGCATAAGCGATGGGGGACAGTAATTCCTGGTAAATATGTTTAATTTCTGAAATATAAAAATGTTTTGCATGTTTAATTGTTACTTCTACCTAAATTTATGCAAAGAATCGCATAATTTATGAAGGAAGAATTTAACAAAGTCAATCACTATGTGGGTGGATTATAGCCTAATCCCAATGGAGTAAAATACAAATTTTAATATGAGGAAAGACTTAACCTCTGAGTAAATGGTTAGAGAATATGTGTGGGGTGAATAGAGACATAGATCCACTAGTGTTCATAAGAAATTAACCTAGGAGATTTAAAGGGCATCTCAGAGGATTCTCCAAGGATCGAATATAAACTCAGCAAGAGTGATTTGTGTTCAAGAGGGAGAAATTGTACAAACATCTAGAACCGTACCAGATGACTGGAAGAGCTTCTAGTTTAAAGGGAGCAAATAGTCAGGTAGAATGGAAGGATGCAACTTATTGTAGATCCAAAGGGTCTCTCATGATGATGAGCAGGAGGCTCCCAAGAATGTGGGTTCAGGTCCTTTTGTACCTATGGAAAATCCTTTAGATCATCAAGAAGACCCAAAAGGCCCATTGAGCCAGTGGACCCACTTAGGGTCACTGTTCTAGAATCCAAGAAGAGGTCGACATGGCTTTGAAGTACATTGAAGGATGCAAAGGAGCGTGTAGCTCCCCATGGCACCTCTAGGGAAAGCAAATGTCCTAAGAAGTACTCAGGATATGCAGCACTAATGAGTTACATCATTGATTTTGAGCTATCCAACTATAAAGAGGTAGTAGGCCAACAAATCTAGAAGGATGCCATGATGGAGGACTATCAGTCCTTCATGGAGAATAATGTGTGGGAAATTGTGTCGAGACTAGAGTGGAAGTCAATGGTGTTTTCCAAGTGGATCTACAAGATCAAGCATCCGATAGATGGCAACATAGAGAAGTACAAAGCGAGATTCATGGCAAGAGGGTTTTCCCAGAAAGAGAGAGAAGACTATGAAGAGGTATTTGCTCCAGTCATTGGATACACTTTCGTTAGAACTATTATTTCTATTACTTCTATTATGGGTTGGAAATTGCATCAGATGGATGTGAAAACGCTTTCCTCAATGGAGTGATTGAGGAAGAAGTGTGTTGAAGTATGTAACTAGGTCTGGTCTTCATAAATATGAAATGTACTCTTGATTCTTGTATATTGCAAAGAGAAAAGAAATCTATTATCTTCATTCTTGATGCATGGGTTTCGTGCTCAAGATAAATTTATTTATAGGTCAAGCACCCATTGATTGCTTCTAGGAATGTCATGAAGTCAAAAAGTCAAAGAGCCATTGTAATATGTAAAAGATGCTGATTTGGGTTAGCATCGGATGTGCTCTAGCCATGAAAATTGGTGGAGAGGCTAAGGCACATGAGATCTCCAATACCTAGAAAGGGTTTGGGCGGATTCTAAACAATCTGGGAGATATTAAAATAACTAATATTTTTAATGAAGTCCCTAAGTTTAAACTTAGGGAAATTAAAATATTAATGTGAATTAATATAAAACTGTGTTAGAATGGTCCAAAAGTCATGGATCAAGCCAGATCTAACATTAGCCATTGATTAGGGACTTAATCTCCGTCGTTGATTTGTCAATGAGAAAAGTATAAGAGGAGGTTTGAGGGTCAATTGGAGAACACACCAAGAGATCAAGATTTCGACTTTCTGGGGCTGGGTTTGCTGAGAAAGTTGAGAGAGTGATCAGGAGTTGTAGGTGAGGGGCAGTGAATAAAGAAGCAAAGACGCAGAGATAGTTTCGGGAGGATCAGCGCAGCAGTCGGGAAAGCTGACGCAGAGGGCAGAAGCCAGAACTGCTAGGAATAGCCAGGAAAGATGATGCAGAGGGCAGATGCCGAAATTGCCGGGAACTGTTGGAACTGTCGGGAATTGCTGAAACAGTCGGGAAAGCTGATGCAGAGGGCAGAAGCCAGAACTACCGGGAATAGTCGGAACTGCCAGAATAGTCGGGAAAGCTAACGTAGAGGGCAGAAGCAGAAATAGCCGGGAATAGCTGGAACTGCCGGGAACTGACGGAACAACCGGGAAAGCTGACGTAGAGGGCAGAAGCCGAAACTGCTGGAAACAGCCAGAACTACCGAGAGTTGCCAGAACAGCCGGGAAAGCTGACGCAAAGGGCAAAAGCTGGAACTGCCGAGATTTTTCTCTGTTGGGTGAGCCGGATTTGGCACCCAAATTGTATTTTGAAACTACTTAATAAACCAAACCCTCAAATAACTACGCTAGTTTTCCTGCATTGGGTTTTTCCGGGGACATTAGTCCAAAAATAACGATGTCATTTGTGTGCTTTTTTCTGGCTCCTTCAGTTGATGATCTATAATGTGTTGAGCATGTACTTGTGTTTATTTTCATTATTTACCTGGTAAATAACTTGTTAACTAATCAGAACAAGTAGGAAGGAATAAATCAGAAAGTACATAGAGGGTTTCTAACTATTAGACTTAGAAACTTTAACATGATATTAGAGGGTGGTTGCAGATCATAGGAGAACTGAGGACATCAACAGAGAAGAGTAGCAGCAGCAGAAAACAGCGGTCCCGAGTGATAGAAGTTGTTCCTAGCAGCGAAGTAGCAAGGGAGGGGTGACGCAGTGCCTGCGTCATCAAGTTTGAGCCAAGAAGAGGCTGCGTAGAGGCTGAGGGAGGCAAAGACAGGCTCACCCAGAGGCCAGGGAGGCTAACACAGTTGGCTGAGGAATCTAGTTTGCCAGTGCGGGACTGCACAAAGCCTAGGAGCTCTCACCTTCAGGTTGTTGGGGTCTAGGAGGCTCTGGGTAAGTTGCAGAGTGGAGCTGGTGGGGTACTGTAGTCAGAACAATACGCAATAGGGCAAGGCCAAGGAGGGAGTTGCTATCGAGGGTTTCTAGCCGAGAAATCCGGATCCATGTTGCAGTTGCACAGACGATTAGAGTAGGGGGAATCTCAACATCAGCAGAAGAGTTTCCAGGAGGGAAATTGAGGCTCAGAGGGAGTCACATTGAGAAATTCTAGGAGGGAAGTAGAAGAGCAACGGAATGGCACTACACGGAGTAAAAGACCAGGACAGATTGGACGAAGCCTCAAACTTCGTAGTCTGGAAGGCCAGAATCTTATCCGTACTTGACAGAAATCGTGCCAAGCACTTCGCCTTGAAGACGATAGCGGTCCTAGTTGGCCCAGCTGACAATGGCAGGTATGAGGAAGCAATGGGGAGGGCCAAGAGTATCATTCTTGATGGGGTCAAGGATCATATAGTACCACATATTTCCAAGAAGAATACGACACAGGAGATGTGGGAGATCCTGACCAAGTTGTATTAGCATACTTCTGTGCAGAGGAAGATGCTCTTAGAAAATCAGCTGCGGTCATACCAGATGCAGAAGGGAGAACAGATCGACACCTTCCTCAGTTGATTGAAGGAGATCCGAGATCAGCTGACTTCCATAGGGGCCACATCAGATCCAGAGTTGATGGTGAGAACAACCCTGAATGCAATCTTAGAAGACTGCGAGGTGTTTTTCCAGAGCATACTAGGCAGGGAGACCCTTCCAGATTGGGAGGAAATGTGGGCAGCTCTTCGTCGAGAAGAGATCAGGAGGGAGACCAAGACAGGAAGCAACAACAAGGGGATCATAATCAAGAAGGAGGAGGAGGTGGATGTTGCCCTATCATCTGAGGGTAAACAAGAAAAGTAGAAGAAGAAGAACCTCTCCAAGGTCAAATGCTTCACTGTGGGGAGCTGGTTCATTATACGACCTAGTGTTCAAGGAAGAAGAGCAAGGGAGAGGCTTCCGAGAGACCAAGGCAGCGCCAGCAAGGGCAGAGAAGGAAGTGGAGACAGGCGATGATTGTGCCATGAGTGCACACACGCCACTTGAGCGAAAGTGGGGAAACATTGAGTTGTAGTCAGGCGGACTACAGGAGATGAGGGGTAGGATCCTCAAGGTACCCAACCTCTTGGATTATACCTGGCTACGAGAGCCCCAAAGAAGAGTAGCAGGACTGGCAGATGTCAGTAGAGGCGGATACTGATGGAGTGACAGAGGGAGCTACAGTGCAGGATTCCCAAGACAACATGAGGCAGCAGTGCAAGAAGCACAGGAGTGTTGCACCAGTGCAAGATGACACAGAGAGGTGTGCAATAGTGCGAGATGCATGGATTAGTTGCAACAACACAAAGGTCAGAGAGGGAGCACTTGTCAGTGACAGAGGGAGCTTCAGCATCATGGGGTCTCTAGCTTGACAGAGAGGTCAGATCAGTTACTTCTTAGTAACTGAATTGCAGTGCAACAGTTAACAGTGGTAGTGCTATAGGCAGCATGATGTAGCATGATGAGAGGGGATGCAGTGCAGAGGCAGCAGTGGCAGTGGCAGGGCCATGGGCAACAACACGGATGTAGAGGGAGCTAACGTATAGATGCAGCAGTGGTAGTGGCAGAGCCATGGGTAGCAGTATGAGATGCAGCAGTGCAGGTGATGGGTAGCAGGCCTAGCATCAACACACAGACCGATGCCGGATGATCAGGGTGATGCTCAGTGAGGAGTATTGCTAGAGCATAGTGCTCACTAAGAGGGAGTGTTGATTTGGGGTAGCATCGAATGTGCTCTAGCCATGAAAATTGGTGGAGAGGCTAAGGCACATGATATCTCCAATACTCAGAAAGGGTTTGGGCAAATTCTAAACAGTTTGGGAGATATTAAAATAATTAATATTTTTAATGAAGTCCCTAAGTCTAAACTTAGGGAAATTAAAATATTAATGTGAATTAATATAAAACTTTGTTAGAATGGTCCAAAAGCCGTGGATCAAGCTAGATCTAATCTTAGCCGTTGACTAGGGACTTAATCCCGGCCGTTGATTTGTTAACAAGAAAAATATAAAAGGAGGCTTGAGGGTCACTTGGAGAACACACCAAGAGATCAAGATTTTGACTCTCTGGGGCTGGGTTTGCTGAGAAAGTTGAGTGATCAGGAGTTGCAGCTGAGGGGCAGTGAATACAGAGGCAGAGAGGTAAGATAGTTTTGGGAGGATCAGCGTAGCAGTCGGGAAAGCTGACGCAGAGGGCAGAAGCTGAAACTGCAAGGAACAACGGGAATTGCCGGGAAAGTTGACGCAGAGGGAAAAAGTCGGAACTGCTGGGAAAGTTGACGCAGAGGGCAGAAGCCGAAATTGCCGGGAACTGCTGGAACAGCCGGGAAAGTTGACGTAGAGGGCAGAAGCCAGAACTGCTGGGAACATCCGGAACTATCGGGAACTGACGGAACAGCCGGGAAAGTTGACGCAAAGGGCAGAAGCCGGAACTATCGTGAACGGTCGGAACTGCCGTGAACAGTTGGAACTGCCGGAACAGCCGGGAAAGCTGACGCACAGGGCAGAAGCCGAAACTGCCGAGATTTTTCTCTATTGGGTGAGCCAGATTTGGCACCCAAATTGTATTTTGAAACTGCTTAATAAATCAAACCCTCAAATAGTTGCACCGGTTTTTCCGCATTGGGTTTTTCTGAGGACATTAGTCCAAAAATAACGGTGTCATTTGTGTGCTTTTTTCTATTTCCTTCAGTTGATGATCTGTAATGTGTTGAGCATGTACTTGTGTTTAATTTCAATATTTACATGGTAAATAACTTGTTAATCAATCAGAACAAGTAGGAAGGAATAAATCAGAAAGTACATGGAGGGTTTCTAACTGTTAGACTTAGAAACTTCAACAAAAGACCCCATTGGGCATATTGTATCATGTCAAAAAAAATTTGTAAGTAAAAAAGAGTTAAAAGACTTCCTCCAAGACCAAGTCAGCCTTCTAACAGTAAAAGTCGGCCTCATAATGGTTTTTCGAGCCTCATAGAAAACTACATATAAGGAACCATCAACCTCATTTGAAAAGGCATCCAACAGCTCGTGTTGTTAAATTTTCAGATTGTTCTATGTTGTATCAATTACTTTAGCCCAATTCAATACTTCAATTAGCAATCTTTCAAATTACAATTAGTCTTTCCAATCATCAACAGTAATTGAAGATAAAACAATAAATGTAATGACAAAGGAGACAATCAACACATCAATAAGAGACACTAGGTTTTGTCAAAGACCAAGGAAAAACCCCACATGGGGGAAAACCCTTTGAAATTCTTCTTCTATTAGATTGTCATAAAATGTTCAGCAGAGAGTACAATGAGCCCAATACAATATCTTGGATTATCTCGTCTTAACTACTGAAGGAAGAAGTTTGATTGGGTTTTCCTCTAGATATGTGTTTTGCCCTGGCAGAGTGCCTACATCTTGTGTCTCTTGTTTTTGTGATCTTCATACACACATAATTTGGTAATTGCTTGATGAAAGATGATATAATAAAGAAATAAAAGAAGCCAACATAATTCACAAGTAATTATCAAGGAAGAGAAATCTAACCCTAATTATACAAGCATTGATTTCTCAACATGGTGTCAGAGCTAAGGTCAAGGAAGATTAGAGATCACTCTATTGGCTTGAAAGAAAGGACTACTCCCTCTATGATAAGGTACTTGAAAATGGGATTCAATATTGTAGGAAGTTAGATCAAAAGAATCATCTACAACTTATTCAACAAGGTCAAAAGGAAAGGCTTTTTGGTTGTACTCACAGGTTCACTCAATGATGACAATGCGTGGATTATTGGTAGTGGAGCATCAAGACACATGACAGGAAATAGAAAACAACTTCACACTCTATCAAAGGAACAATCTTCTCATGCAGTGGAACTGGGAGACAACAAAAGCTATGTTGTGAAAGTCTTGGGATCAACTTCTTTTAAGTTGGACAATGGAGCAAACCTTTATCTCAACAATATACTCTATGTTCCAAGTTTGAAAAAGAATTTACTTTCAATTTCTTGCTTAGAAGATATAGGTGATAGAGTTGCTTTTGTAGATGGAAATTTTTTGGCTTGGGGTAAAGATTCAAGCATTGATAAATCTAGGGTTATTGGAATTCGGGAAGGAAGTCTATATAGAGTAATAACGCCATCTCCTCAAGCCCTAGTTCACATGGAAATCAATCCCATTGAACTATGGCATAGAAGATAAGGACATTTACATTACAAGGTTATTCCATCCCTCAATAAATTGGTAAATGGCATTCCCAATATTAAAGAAGATCGTGAAGGAATATGCAAGGGATATGCCTTGGGAAAGAATACAAGGAAGCCATTTACAAGCAAATGAAACAATGTCTAAAGAAATATTGGACCTTATTCATTCATATGTGGGTGGACCTATGTCTGAAAAATCACTTGTAGGTCATCTTTATTATGTAACCTTCATTGATGGTCACTCTAGAAAGACATGGCTCTATCTACTCAAAACAAAGACAAAGTATTTGAAAAGTTCAAGGAATTTAGGTCTGAAGCAGAGACCTTAACTGAAAGAGGAATAAATACTTTGAGATCCGATAATGGTGGAGAATACACTTCAAAAGAAATAATTGCATATTGCAAAGAAGCAGGAATTAAGAGGGACCTCATTGTTCCCTACAATACTGAATAGAATGGAGTTGCAGAAACGAAAAATAGAACACTTGAAGAATGAATAAGAACAATGATTTTTTATCAAAATATTCCTAAATTTCTATGGGGAGAAGCTGCAATGACTGCTCTATATATACGAAATAGAAGTCCTCATAGGATCCTCGATAATATGACACCTGAAAAAGCATTCACAGGAAGGAAACCATGTGTGGACCATCTCTGAATCTTTGGATGTCTTGCCTATAACCATGTTCCAAAGGACAAACGAAAGAAGCTAGATTCTACAAGCATTAAAGGGATTTTCGTTGGCTACAATCTTCTTCAAAGGCCTATAGAATCTACATCAAGGAAATAAGACATATTGAAGTAAGAAAGGACATTATATTTGATGAAAATCATGCCTACAAAAGATCCAAAGATATTCCTATTGATTCCGATGACGAAGACATACCACTACTGGAAGAAGAGCATCACGACAATTCTACTACAAATCAAGAAGAAGAAGAAGGGCCAAGTGAGCCTATTCAACCTGTGATCATACCCGACACAAGGAAGAGGCCAAATTGATTAAAAGCTACTCTTGAAGATGCTGAAGGACATCGAGCTGTGAAAGGAAATTTTAGAGAAAGAAAAAGACCAAAAAGATATTCTGGACATGCTGCATACATGAAAAAACTAATAGAAGTTGAACCAACTACATTTGAGTGAGTTGCTCATCAAGAATTATGGAAGAAGGCTATGCAAGAAGAATATCAATCCATCATGAAGAATGGGGTTTGGGAAATCATTCCTAGACCAAGTGACAAATCGGTTATCACCTCTAAATGGATCTACAAAATCAAGCACACTATTGATGGAAGCATAAACAAGTACAAAGCTAGATTCATTGCAAGGGGTTTCTCTCAAAAGGAAGGCATAGACTATGAAGAAACCTTTGCATCTACCGCAAGATATACTACTATAAGATCTTTGGCTTCGTTGGTTGCAACAATGGGATGGAATATCCATCCAATGGATGTAGAAACAACATTCCTAAATGGAACGATCGATGAAGAAGTATACATTGAACAACCTAAAGGCTTTGAAATAAATGGCAAAGACACTCATGTTTGTAGGCTCAAGAAGGCCCTATATGGTTTGAAGCAAGCTCCTAGGGCATGGTATGCAAGAATGGATGCATAGCTTCTATGAGTCGGGTTCGTCAAAAGTTTTGTTGATCCAAATCTCTATATCAAGGTTGTGGATAATGAGCTAGTCGTTATTCTACTATATGTAGATGATCTATTTATTACAGGTGTAGAGCGAAGGATACAAGAATGCAAGAAGATGCTAGCAGCCGTGTTTGAGATGAATGGTCTGGGTCTGATGCATTGTTACCTAGGATTGGAAGCATGGCAGAAACCTGGGGAGATTTATCTAGGGCAAGGAAAGTATATAATTAAGTTGTTGCAAAAATTTGGTATGATGGATTCCAAGCTCATGACTATTCCCATGATCACCAATCTTAAGAAGATAAGAAGCTTTGACTCAAGTCTCGTAGATCCTACCACCTATCGAAATTTGGTGGGTTCTCTGATGTATCTGGTAAACACTAGACCAGATATATGTTTTGTTGTGAACATTCTTAGTCAATTTCAGTTGGAGCCTCGTCATGATCAGTGGATAGCTACCAAGCATATATTAAGATATCTACGTGGTACTATTCATCACTGCCTAAAGTATGATAGCAAGGAAGTCAAGCCGATAGCTTATACAGACTTTGACTAGGGTGGCAGTGAGACTAATGGAAGAAGCACTATTGGTGGATGTTTTAGTTTGGGATTTGCGATGATTACATGGATGAGTAGAAAGCAAGATCCTATTGCTTTAAGTAGTGTTGAAGTTGAGTATGTGGCTGCATGTGAAGTAGGAAAGGAGGTTGTATGGTTGAGAAAACTTCTATCAGATTTGTTTGGGAAACCTTCAAGTCCTACTATGATAAATTGTGATCATTAAAGCAGTATTAAGATGTCTGAAGATCCTGTTTTCCATGGAAGGACGAAACATATCAACAATAAGTACCACTATATTAGAAGTTTGGTACAAGATGGGATCGTGAAGCTACAGTATGTTCCGACCGACAAACAAGTAGTTGATGTGTTAACAAAGTCTCATCCTAATAAGAAGTTTGAATATTTGAGAAGCATGTTTGGTTTGGTTGATATATTGATTGCGTTAACGAAAGGTGTTTGGAAGAGACTTGAGGAGGCATCTTGTGTGATATAAAATTCCGGAGAACATCTGGACGGCATATGTGTTGATGTCTAGTTCCCAAAGCAAGGAGGATGGCGTTGGTCAGAGAGCTCTGACCTTGCATTACGCACCTAGTTCCTTGGGTTGATGGTTAGCAAGTAAGCCTAATGGTACCTAGAGAGGTTGAAAGCTTTAGTCCATCCATCTTAGTCCCACCCGAATAGATTGCCCTGGTCAAGAATCTAGTCCATGGCACTGTGTGTGCCGAAGTTCTTCGTAGTTCTTGTGTTTTGAGATCTTCCTTGTACTTGTATATACATGTGTAAATCATGAATACCTCCCTAGTTAAGAGGGAGTGTTGAAGAATGTAACTAGGTTCGGTCTTCATATTTATATTTGAGTCAAAGAATGAAAAAGAACTTTTTATTATTATTACAGTGACTTATTAAAGCATGGTTTTCATACTTGGGTCATCATTTTATAGGTCAAAGTCCCCATTGTGGACTACTAGGTTCTATACTGAATCATTAGAGCCATTGTCCATTTAATGATACCCTTCTTGGGCTTTCCTATTACTATTGAGTAAAAAATGTAATTTGTCACCTCCACACCAAGTCGGCCCTTGCCTGATGAAGTCGGCCTACAAGAGGACAATTCGACCCACAGAAAAGGCTATATATACAAGAACAGTTCGATCTATTTGGACATCAACTCAACAAGTTCGATACACATCAAGGAAGTGCAAAAAAAGTGTGAAGTTCAAGGAGAAGGAAGAATTGGAAGTCAAAGTTTTTGGGCTATCTCTCTCTCTCTCTTTTATGTGAGGTTACTGAGCTATTTGTTGGGTCGAAGTTCTGTTGCTAGGAAGGTCGAAATTCTAAATGTGTTGAGCTGAAGTCCTGTTGCTGGGAAGGCCGAAATTTTGAATGTGCTAGGTTGAAGTTCTACTGCTGGGAAGGTCGAAATTCTGGTTTTATAGGTCGAAGATCTAGATCGAAGTTGTTGGAAGGAAGGGTTGACTTGGTGGTTGGCGGAGGTTTGTGTCTAGGTTGAAGAGTCTTGGATTATCTCGTCTTAACTACTGAAGGAAGAAGTTTGACTGGGTTTTCCCCTAGATAGGGGTTTTGCCCTGGCATAGTGCCTACATCTTGTGTCTCTTGTTCTTGTGATCTTCACAGATAATTTGGTAATTGCTTGATGAAAGATAATATGATAAAGAAATAAAAGAAGCCAACATAATTCACAATTAATTATCAAGGAAGAGAAATCTAACCCTAATTCTACTAGCATTGATTTCTCAACAACTTGCAGCCTATATCCTTTGTTCTTGTGTACTATTGTTCTTTTTGTTTTGGTAGTTGTTTGATGATAAGAACATACATAATATAAAGAGAAGAAGCTAACAAGTAAGAAAAAGTAAAAACATATCACAAGCAGTTATCAAGTAAAGAGAAATCATCCTAACTACTGCCCTATAGATTTCTCAACGGACATGAAGGCACCTAGGATTCGAGGGTGCACTACCTTGTAGGTTGTACAAACCTTGTCATGCCATGTGGCATTCATGGTTAGTGTAACACTCCACCTACAACTTTGTTGCTAACTTAGCCTAGGGTTTCCTTGTGGATGTAGTCTAGATTCCATGTATTATCATTGGCCCCCCTCACCTAATCATAAGGAGGGTGGAGAGTGTTAGACTGTGAGTCCCTAGACAATCACAAAGTCTGAGAATTACACTTGTATTCTTATCTTGACGAGGTGTCATGATGATCCACTAATGAGTTGTCATTGTGGTACTATGATCTAGATCTAGATCTAGAAGATCTAGTATGGTCATTGTTGTATTATGAATGAATCTTTTGAGATCAATACAAGATAACAGATAGGCTTCAGGCCTTTTCCACCATCTTGCTTGTCTCGTTTCGCCCATGTTAATTCTTAACATGGTATCAGAGCCATGGCTAGCAAAGATATAAGAGGCTAGAGCTTGTTATTATCATAGCAAGGTTGTTCTATGATAGTGATCCATAGAAGGTGAAGTATGAAGGTTGTCTACTGTTCAGGCTTCTTTTTGTCATGCGGTCAGATTCGTAGCTCAATTTGTTGCTTGTGTATTGGAGCAAGGAGCTAAGATTTGCTAAAGAAAGTATGAGATCTAATTTTTTGATTTTCAGTGACATTTGTTTTTGGTAGTTGATATCTCTTGTGTTTGTAGGATCCTAGAATGGAAAAAAAATAAAAAATAAAAAATAAATAGAATTACAGCCTGTTATAGGTGCTTTTGTGCATCTTGTATTGGAAATATGAAATTTGAAGGCTCGGGAAAAGTTGTGGGAGAGTATTCAGTTTTGGCCTTGTAACAGTTTAGCAACTCTCAGATCGTGGCCTCCTATAGTCACAATTCACAAATATTGAGGACATGTTGGAGTTTGTCTCCTTAAACAGTGATTGGTGGATCACATTGGCACTAGCTGGTTCCTTCTTTCCATTCCTTCCACTATTTGCAAGAATGTAACATGGATCTGGAAGTGCATTTCTTTTTTTCATCATGTGGTGTTGTTGTAGAAATGATGCGCTCCAATCAGATCTAGATTGGACTTACCTTTCACTTAGGTTTTGAGATTTGATTAAATTTTCTCATAATGAGGTATGTTTTAGTCCTCTATGCGTAATCGTTATCTTGAAAGTGATTGTCCCTACTATTCTTTTTATTTCTGGACTACTTGTCGGTCCACAGGTAATAATCTGTTACACAGTTTTTTGTATACATATTGACTTCAGCCTCCGCTTGGTGGGGAGGCCAAGGAGATTCAAATACTGGACAAGGGAACTGTTAAACACACACGAATGTAAACAATAGATTAATATAAATGTGGAATGCATTCTATTCACAAAGATGTACATATTAATACATGGTCTCATGACCCTTGGTTTTCATATCTAAGTAGTCTCTTGGACTTTTGTGGTTGTTCACATTCATCCACACCAACCCTTACTAGATTAGGTGTCTAACAGGAACTAATCCGTATGAAATAATCATTCTTCTCACATTGGGTATAACAGAAGCCCTGTAGGAGGGATGGTGATTTGTCTCTCATTTGCACAAATTTCAAGCTATCTGCACACACAGTGAATGATCTTGTGCCAGTAGGAGTGAAATGACATCATATCTGCAGCACTGGGTGATGATCTATAGTCTAATTTGAGGGTCCACATTTGAAGAGATAGCACTAAAGGTAAATCTACCATAAGTATTCAGCAGCACCAAACCCTCAACATGAAAACTCCATTACGACATGTTAAATCTTTGTTGCCTCAACCATCATCGTTGTAGCAAGTTGTGAACTGTTGGTTCACCAGCACTGACCCCAGCAAAGCATAAGACAAAGCTTAAATAAGATTGTTCATTGTAGCCCTATCCCCCATCTTTTTTGTTGTATGTTGTAGAAAACAGATCTGAAACTGCCACTCCACTTGAATAGTTGGGGTTATGAGCCTCATATTGTAGCAAATGTTATAGCTAGAGTGTAGAACTTTGACTCTGACCAGATCTTTTGCCAGCTTTCTATTGTAACAATGGACGGTTTTACAGTTCATTTTCATGCCCTGTAGGAGGGATGGTGATTTGTCACATTTGCACAAATTTGAAGCTATCTGCACACACAATGAATGATCTTGTGCCAGTAGGAGTGAAATGACATCATATCTGCAGCAATGGGTGATGATCTAGTCTAATTTGAGGGTCCACATTCGAAGAGATAGCACTAAACGTAAATCTACCATAAGCATTCAGCAGCACCAAACCCTCAACATGAAAACTCCACTATGACATGTTAAATCTTTGTTGGCTCAACCATCATCGTTGTAGCAAGTTGTGAACTGTCAATTCACCAGCACCAACCCCATCAAAGCATAAGACAAAGCTTAAATAAGATTGTTCATTGTAGCCCTATCCCCCATCTTTTTTGTTGTATGTTGTAGAAAACAGATCTGAAACTGCCACTCCACTTGAATAGTTGGGGTTATGAGCCTCATATTGTAGCGAATGTTATAGGTAGAGTGTAGAACTTTGACTCTGACCAGATCTTTTGCTGGCTTTCTATTGTAACAATGGACAGTTTTACAGTTCATTTTCATGCACTTTCAATTGTAGCTTGACTTTTGTTGTCTAATGGGTGCTAATAAATTTTCAAGATTTGACATAGTAAAATATATGGGCATGAACCCACCCTTCTCATACGAAAGATTTCTGGAATTGGGCGCCAATAGAGCACTTGGCTTCTCATTTGC
The DNA here is from genome assembly GCA_000404065.3 of Pinus taeda. Classification (NCBI taxonomy): domain Eukaryota; kingdom Viridiplantae; phylum Streptophyta; class Pinopsida; order Pinales; family Pinaceae; genus Pinus; species Pinus taeda. The sequence goes on from APFE031692734.1 coordinate 34,933, forward strand.
ATTTTCACCTACATCCTTCTCTTTGTCTGTTGTTGTTGAGTAGATTCGTTGGTGATTTTACATCATTTTTGTTGTGGAATAATGACTTGCAGGTACGCACTGCTTTTCAAGGCTAGCTGTTAGTGGGATCTGAGGTTGTACTCCCAGAAAAGTTGTATCTATTATAGTTTTTGCCATGCAGTAACACGTATGGAGGGTTAGTGAAAAGTTTGAGTTTGAAATTTATTGGTTGGTGGTTCAAAAATCCTGGAGAATGTGTAGCAACTTGTGAAACTATTTTTCCTCACTGATCGGCATCCCATATTTCAATTTAGTGATCTAGATGTTGAGGGGAACCAAATTCGGATTTTGAGAAGGAAGTTTTACTTTTTCTTAAAAAAGAAAAAGAAAAAGCAGAGTTGTATTATCAAGGTTTTTATATAATTGAAAGTCATAGCATCTTGGAGGAAAATCGTACTTTGTGAAAGGGTAAGTCCAAAACAAACAAAAAAAAAGGACCTCTTTTGTTTATTAAGACCTTGATTCAGCCTGAAATTTGAATAGGGGGATCTAAGGTATTTTGTGTGCTTCAATGCCATCAGATTTGTAAAAAAAAATTTGCTGCTCTACTTAATCACAAGAAGATTTGTTGTAAAGTGACCTTCCTAAAATTTGAATAAGGAGGTCAAAATTCAAGTAATTTTTCATCATTAAATCATTGTAAAATTCACTCTAGATTCTAGTGTGCATGATTGATAATACGCGACACCTTAAAGTAACATAACATCAAGTGAGCGTGATCAAGGGAGTGTGACAAGTGAGTGTGTCAAGTGAAAGATGTGTAAAGGTGGAAAACATCTACTAAATGCCTCTCAAGAAATTAAAGATTTGCAAGAGTGCAACCATGAATTACACAATCAAATTAAAATACTTGAGTGGAAATTGCAAAAAAAACCGAACCATAATTGAACAAATGGCCGACACACTAGTCGCTGCAAACGATCTTCAAAGAGAAATATATATGAAGGACCAATTACTTGATGCACTTCAAACTAAATTAAGAGAAAAGCGTGATCAGATTGATGATACGATTGATGTAGTGTCTACAATGAAGATAGATGCAATTTGTGATACAGAAGATCTAATACAAAAGGTTAATGCATCTTGTGATACACACGAATTCATCCAAACAGTTTATGCAAGTTGTGGCATGGAAAAGCTCATAAAGCAAAGTGATGCAACATTTGATACTGATGATCCTATTCAAAATCTTGATGCAGCATGTGATACAATTGAAATAATGGCAAAAGTTGATAGCCAAGACATAGTACAGGTGATTGATGCTCAATGTGATATAGACGACTTAATGGAATCAATGAATAAAGCAGAGGAAAACAACAACAGTTTTAGCATAAGCAATTGTGAAGAAGAAAAAGAACAAGAAAACAGTCTTTCCAAGATGGTTTTCAGACCTTGCGAATAAATCTCCTTTAACAAAAATTGGTATGGATTGGGCTACACAAAAGATGATAGATTTTATATTCCATATTACTCCAAACCAGTTCAGTTTGTGAGTTCTGGATTTCTTAATGAAGTTAAAAGTATTTATAGAAAGTGCCAACATTGTTAGAGAAATGGTCACATGAAGAGTCAATGTTTTGATCTCCATCCTTTGGGAAGACAAATTATCTATCAGATAGATGCGAAACTAGAAGAAAGCTAACCAAACAATCCATTAGGGATGGATAAATTCCTGGATATGAAATCAAGAAGTGAAAAAACTACATCAGTATAGCCTAATCAAAACAAAAGTAAAGAAATAAGAGTCAAAGATGGTACTCTCCACACCTAAAAGAGGGGTGCACAATGATAAAAGCAACTCTCCTACTCCTTTAAGGTGGGGAGTAAATTGGTGAAGTCAAATGGGTTAGTGGTCATCCAAAAACCACCACCTTATTCCAAGAAGATTGCTTAGTGGTAATCCAGAAACCACCAAATCATTCAAAGCACATAGGTTAGTGGTAAACCTTAAACCACTAGTTTCCATGGAAGATGGTTAGTGGTTAACTAGAAAAACCACCACCTAAAGAATCCAAAGCCCTACCATAGATCCTTTCAAGGATCAACTATTGAAAGTGAAATCAATAAACATTCAATCAACAATGGAGAATTCCACCATAGCAATTGGTCTCCTCAACAATCATTTCAATGAAAATGTTCAAACATAACAATTGATCACTTCCAGACATTCAAATATTGTTGGTTTTTGAAGCATATCTTCATCAAAACTTAGTTCATTAGTTTCAAATTGAAGATGACAAAATTTATTATCACATGTATTGTTCAATTATTCAGACTTGTGGTTGAGGGGGGGAGTGTTACACTGTGAGTCCCTAGACAATCACAAAGTTTGAGAATGCACTCGTATTTCTTATCTTGAAGAGGTGTCATGATGATCCATTGATGAGTTGTCAGTGTGATCTAGATCTAGAAGATTTAGAATGGCCATTAATGAATTATAAATGAAGATTTTGAGATGAATACAAGATAACAAATAGGCTTTAGGCCTTTTCCGCAATCTTGCTTGCCTCATCTCTCCCATGTTAATTCTTAATAGAGAGTTATCACTTGTGTCTTGAAGATGGAATATTAGATGTGATGCTAGCTATTGAAGGATCTTGGAAAAAAAGCAATCTACTCTTGTAACAAGGATAGTGCTTGTGAGAGGCATGCACTAGGGTTTCATGGCTTGTGTGATGCATGTAAAGAGTAATGCTTGTGAGATGAAAATGTGGATTTAAGGGTTGGAAAGTTGGTGTGATGCTAGCTTGTTGAGCTCTTGGAGAGGCTAGTATAGCTTGGTGGGATGTCTTTCTAGACTTTGTTGTTGCTGGTTAGGGTTTGCAATAATTGTGGATGCCCTAACTAGGTTTTATAAGCTTTGGGGAAGTCCTTGCTTGGGATAAATCAGCACATGATGTACCAGCTTCGGCAAAGTTGAGGTATTGTACTTTATCTTCATAGCATGACAATAAGGAGTTATACCCTCACTGTCCTAAATACTCTTATTGTAGATTTGATTTCAGATCTGGTTTCCATGTGTTTTGAACAAGTTTTCATGGTTGTTTTGATATGCTGATTGATTGAGACAAGAGGACTGAAATGTTGAATGATTTGGCATGACTGAGATGAAACTTCAGATCTGAAGGCATTATATTTTTGCTGTTAATGAATGTAATTTTTAAATTTTCAAATCTGCGTACTTAATTAGATTGTGCCCAAGGGTTGTTGCATTGATCTAGTGTTGAAGTATTTTGTGGTGTTTATCTTCTTGAGCGTGCATAGACTATTGGTGGACAGATTTGAGATATTTGCAGGTGTATTTCTGAATATGTTAGTTCAGCCCTAAGGCTAAAAGTTCTATGCAATATCTGTGGCCTCATTGAAGTGAGGTGGAAATTTCAGATTTGTTGGTAGATTTTTGAAATTTCTACAACTGATAGTGTTTCTTTCATTCTTGTCGTAGAGCATCTTCTTGAATTGAGATAAAGCATTATATAACATGTCCACCCTAGCCCGAATTTTCTTGGGATAGTGGGTCCCTGGCAAAAGACCCTGGCTTGGTCTTTTGGTTAAGGATCCAATCCATGTGTGAGAGGTTTTGAGTTCCACAACCACCCCACCATTTCTCCCTCCCGCCCTTGGCATGCCTATGCCATAGCAATTCTATTAACAAGCTATGGAATGAAAAACTAATAATAGTGGTTACCTTGCTAAAGAATCTGATTAGATCTTTTGGTTAATGGTCCATAGCCATGTCTAAGAAGTTTTAGTTTTTTGTCGCACGTATTTAATTTGCATATCTTATAAATCTATATTTCAGATGTTGCAGTTCCTCCATTTCTAAAACATTTAGCTTGTTCCATGCCTATTTTAGAAACCTTTATAATTTCCTAAGTTCAGACAACTTTGCATGAGTGATGCTTGAGAGCATCCTAATTTTCAATCTCTCATGCTTTTAACTGAGCCCGCAAGACTCCAAGAAGCCTTTTGGTATATACCAGTAATCTTGAGCTTCTGTTTATCCAATCCTCAGCTCTGTAAAAACCGAAACGGGCATTCATCTGTAAGTGTTGTTTGAAATTATTTGGGGATAGTGTTATCTATAAAATTTGCATTCCACAGAAAATGCAATAATTTGGTTTTTATTTTTTGCAAACTTGCAGGAAACAAATCCATTGCTTCAACATCTACAGAGGAAGAGTCAAACGGCTTTTATGTGTGTAACTTGACTAGAGATAATGTGATTCAGGAAAAAGGCAATCTATATGATCTAGGGTCTTTGAGTTCTAGCCTCAATTTTGTCAACAACTTGACAAGGATGAAGAATGGTGATCAAGATTTCTTTGATATTGAAATAAACAATGGAAAGGCATACCCTTTTGACAATGACTGGAAGATTATAAATAATTCCCAAAGCAACAGAGATCCCTGGAGTAAGAATGTTCTCATGCCTGAATTCCCTACTTCAGATACTGAACAATGTGTGGAAACTCCATTATATTGCAAAGATTTTACTAAAGTTAGTGATCTGAAAATGGATGTCACAACTCAGAGAGTCCACCACCATGCGAATTCAAAGCTGGAATGCAGCCAACAGGCCAGTTACAGGAACAAACATCCATTGCAGACTGTTTATCGTAATGACTTTGAAAAAGGTAAAGGTAAATATACTGAAAGAAAGGAAAATCAAAATATTCCACTGTATGCAAGGAGGAAGGTTGCGTGCTTACAGGAATTTAAAGACCATCATCCAGTATGTCATCCTGAATTAGATGTTTATAGGAAAAGAGATCCTGCCCATCCTTGTTTCAATACACCAGCTGGGACCTGCAAGGCAGGTGACAACATACAGACGCATCCCAGCCTTTTTCAGAATATGCTGCAGACTGAAAGGAGTGAAAATTTTGAGGGGTATGAAAGACCAAAATCTCCAGTGGTGGAAAAGATACGGCACTGGGAGGCACTTTCAAAAGGGAAACTGTGTGCACTGGGATCCTCTGATGTGGACAACCAACTCCTTTCCTCCAGAGCTGATCATGATTTGGCAACTAAAAATCAACAATTGAAGTAAAGGTATTGTATTGTGCCATTATGAAAGTAAGTAATGTGACTGAGTTGTCTCTTTAACAAACTTGACAATACATCTTGACATATTTAGCCTTTTACATATGGGAGGCGTAAAATTTGAAACATGTTGGGTAGAGAATTGTACTATTTTTAATGAGCAGGTTGGAGCCACTTCCTTGGGTAAAGAGTGGTTCTTTTTTTTCCTTTGGCTGTTTATTGTCTCTATGTCCAGCACAGTAGCAAGATTCGGCTGTATTGGCCTTTGCTGTACAGAAATTCGGCACTAGCATGAAATTCGATGAATTTTCGATGCAGTATGAATGTGACACCTATCTTACTTTGATTGTATTTAGTATTATATCTTATATATTTGACCCCAGTCGACTCATAAACTTGAAAAAAAAGAAGAGCAAAACTCTCAAAAATGGATTATTTTCTCTGCGTCACTGGACATCCTTGAGGTTGAAACTCTTACAAATCTGGGACAAAATGCATATTTTCATTTCAATGAGATGTATACTTCCACATTGAAGCTATACTGACTGGATTTTTTCCTTATGTGGTTTTTCCATATCCAATCAAATTCAAATTCGTAGACAAATATTGCCATTACGATGTCCAGTACACAAAGCGTCCCGAATGTTGCCAGAGCTGTGAATTGTCTATAGTGACTATTCGAATTTTGTAGTCCGTTTACCCCATGAATGTGGCTTGTACATGTTTTATCCTCCAGCCTTGCCTTGCCTTTAAATTCCTCTTTTTTAAGTCTGATCATCCAGTTTTGAGTGCTGATAGGAGTATTGCTGATGTTTGTTTTTTTTTTTGCTTGCTCAACGTGAATTCAATCCAAGTTCTTTCCTCATGTTGAATATGGTTGACTTCTATTGTTTTAGTTCCTTTGGAGGTGATAAATTATGTTGTCATGCTCCAAGTTTTTGCCAAAACTGTCCTTAAGCTTGGAGGGCGATCTTTGAAAATCCTCTGATTTCTAGCCAACCAGAGTTGCCAACACATAAATGAGGGCAAACTTGACCAATATCTTTCAATTGTTTCTTTATTTTTAAGAGTATATGGATAATTTTTGTTCCAAGTTGAGAGAAGTTCATGCAGAGGCAGAGTTTGTTGAGATCTAACCTCCAGGGGTCTTACTAACAATTTCCAACAATCTTTTGCAAAAGCACACTCCACAAAGAGATGTTGGATACTTTCTTCACTTTTCTGGCACATGGCACAACGAGAAGGACCTTCATAACCTTTTCTTTTTAGATTGTCGGCTGTTAGAATTTTGCTTTGAGGAGAGTCCACATGAGCACTTTGATTTTTGGCAGGCTTTCAATTTTCCATGCATCCCTCCAATGATCCCATTCTTGATTTGCTTTCTGTTGTATAGTGGCATATCTGGATTTAACTGAGTAATCCCCACCATCATAATCCCACCTAAGAGTCTTTTGTATCCTGACTCAAAGGTGATGCACCCTTAAGAAGAGAAATTAAGTTCCTCCATTGAGGAACCATGCATTGGGGAAGGTTGTGTATCCTCCAATCAACCCAACCTCTGTCAATCCAATGAGAGATGTCTTCCAAAGTATTGATTCCTTTTATTTTCGTCCACCTTCTCAAATCATGGAGATTTTCTTCAGAGGTTATAGGCGGATTTCCCATTATGCTATCCTCCCAAATTTTAGTGATTTTCCCATTCCCAAGGATCTTGGAGGAATTTTCTTTGATGAGGGAAAGAGTCTCTTTAATCAAACTCTAGATTTGGGAGCAGGGCCTTGTTGGGAAACTCTTTTCAAGTAGTAGTATTCTGTTATGGTTCATGTATTTTGCTTCCAAAATTTTCTTCCACCAACTACTCTCTCCAGTAATAAATCTCCATGTTATTTTTGCTCTGAGTGCCAAGTTCAGAATCCCAGGGAGCCTTATAGCCAGACCTCCTTTCTCATATGGTTGTGTTACTTGGTCCCATTTCACCAGACTGAGCTTCTTTGTTTCTACTTTACCTCCTTGCCATAAGAACCCCTTGATAACTAGCTGTATTTGTTTATGAATGCTTACTGGAGCTAATATTGCTACATGCTTGTATATTGGAAGAGTTGTGAATAATGACTTGATTAAGACCACCCTTCTTGCCAAGTTGAGCCAATTCATTCCCCAATTATGCACCTTTTTTTTCATTTTCTCTATGTAATTGTTCCATATCTTAGTCTTCAGATTTTCTTTGGAGATTGGAAGACCAAGATAATTGAAATGGCTCCATTTTTCTTGAAAAGGAATTTCCAAAATTTGTGATATTTTTTGGAGAGAGCAGAGAGGAATGTTCCAACCAAAAATTCTGCATTTTTTATTATTTAAAAGACCTCCAGAGGCTTCCATAAAGCTATTGAGCAGCTTTTTTATTCTTCTTGCTATAATGCATGAGGTCCCTCCCATAACCAAACTATCATCTGCGAGTAGAGAGCAGTTAATGCTTTTTACTTCCGAAGAGATTGAGAGACCTGTAATAGCCCGATCTTGTCTACATTTCTCTAGATTTCGACTCAATGAGTTTGCCATGATGATATATAGAAAAGGGGAAAGAGGGCAGCCTTGTCGAAGCCCACTTGAGCTTTGGAAAAATTTGCTTGGTCTTCCATTGACCAAGGGAGCTATCCAAGGACCAACAATGCAAGCTTTAATTATATCTATTGCCTTTTTAGAGAATCCAAATTTTTGTAGGACATCCGAAAGGAAAACAAGGTTGACCTTGTCAAAGCATTTGCCATGTCCAACTTGATAATCATTCCTTTTCCCATTTTCAGAAGGCTAGAATGCAATGTTTCCTATACTATTAGAATATTATCAAGAATTTATCTCCTTCGGACAAATCCACCTTGGTTTTCTGAAATTATTTCTGTGAGCATTACTTTTATTCTATTTGCCAATATCTTTGTGATGATTTTGTAGGAGGAGTTACACAGAGAAATAGGCCTGAACCTGTTGAATGTATTTGCTTTTGGTTCTTTTGGAACAAGGGCAAGAAAGGAGGAGTTTGTAAATCCTCCTACCTTGTATTTTCCAAAAATGTTTTTTATCATTCTTATCAAATCTTTTTAAATGATGTTCTAGTTATTTTTATAGAAAGAGATTAGAAACCCATCAGGGCCCGGGACCTTATTCGGGTGTAAATCCCAAACAACTGTGACAATTTCCTTTTCTTCTACTTCTAAGGTGAATTCATTGTTTTCTCCATCACTAATTTTTTTTGGAATGTGTTGTAAAAAATTCTTCATACTCATTATTTTTTGGTGACGATGTTAACAGGTTTTTGTAATATCTAAAAGCCTCCTTCTTTATTTCCTCTTGCCCTCTTACTTCTTTACCTTCATTATCCTTAATACTGTCTATTTGATTTTGAATTCTCCTTATCCTAGTAGCATTATGGAAGAAAGTTGTATTCTTGTCTCCTGCTTTAAGCCATAGACTTTGAGATTTTAATCTCCTCTCCTCTTCTTCCATTCTATTTTGCCTGTACAATTCCCAATATGCTTGCTTTTCCTGCCATATACTTTCCTATGATTCCTCTTGCTGTTCTTTTTCCACTTGAATTCTCTCTATTTTTTTTGTTATTTCTATCCTCATTTTTTGTGTTTCTAATTGTTTCTTCTTTGCCCAATGTTTCAACTCTTTCCTCAAGGCTTTAAGTTTTGATTCTCAAACATAACTTGAAGAGCCAATAATTTGATTTGCCCAAACGTCTGCAATAATCTTTTTGACTTCTTCACTGTCATTCCAGGTAGAGATGAATCTGAAAGGGGTTGGGCCAAGGTTTCCCAACATCCCTAGAGATAGCATCACCTGTTTGTGATGCAATGCTATGTTGTGGATGATTTTTTATTTTATATCACCGAAGGAGGTGGTGATTTTGTCTTGGATTAGGATTTTGTCCAGCCTTTCCTTTATATTGTTTTTACCAATTCTTTTTTTGCTCCATGTATACTTACCATTGTGTGGAGGCATGTCCATTAAGTTACATGTTTCCATAATTGTTTCTACCATTTCCCTTGATGGATCAACATGATATTTCCCCCCAAAATTTTCCTCTGCGTTTAGTACCAAGTTGAAATCTCCTCCTATAATTATGTCGTTGTTTTGAGCCTGCAAAAGACAATTTTTAAAGTGGTCCAACAGGCTTCCTTATCTCTATAATGGTTAGGGGCATAAATGTTAATGATGCAGTATGTCTCTTTTGTCTTTTTGTTTTCCATGTTTGTTTTTATCTAGTGCAACGTTTTTTTTGCTGAACCAATTCCCAATTCTTTGTTTTCCATAATGTACATATTCCTCCTGAAGCTCCAACTACTGGAATTGATGTTCCTTCATAGCTTTTTATTTTTTGGGTCATTATTTCCATTTCCCTTTTGCTTATCTTTGTATCCTAGATCATAAAAATATCAGGTTTATCTAAGTCTTTCATTGCATTAAATTTTAGCACACTTCCCATTCCTCTGCAATTCCAAGAGACTATATTCATTATCAGTTTGGGTTATGGGTAGAGGGACATTTCCCTTTGGTGGGGTGAACATTTTTCTCCTTGATTCTTTCTAAGAAAGTATCTAGTGGTTGTTGGGTTCCCAATGCCATTTCCTTTTCCGCAGCTTTATCTCTGATTTCTCTATTGGATTTCCTTCCAACCCTTTTTGGGTGGTCGAGGGAGGAGAGAAGATCTTTAGACAGGGTTCGAGTGATTATTCAGTCGAAAGAAGGAGGAGGAGGACTATGAGAGCAGATGGGAGACGAAGGGGAGGGTATAGAAGGGAAGGGAAGGAGAGGGGGGGAGCAAGGAGGCAAGGAGGGAAGCTCAGGGTCCACAAGGGAGCCAAAGGGGTTACATGCCAATAAATTTGATGAAGGGGGGGATAGAAGCTGGTAATAAAGATGAGGAGGGAGAGGGAAAATATTTAGAGGGAGCAAGCATAGAAGGAGAGGAGGAAGGGGAGAGAAGAGGGAGGTTCAAAGAAGGAAGAAAAGAGGTAGATGAGGGTTGGGAGGAGGATTTATTAATTGCCTTTTGGTTCTTGACTTGCTCCCATTTTGGGTCCTGGGTTTCTGGTTCTTCCATTTCCTGTTTTTTAGAACATCTATTAGCAAAATGACCATATTCGTAACATACCTTGCATTTAAAAGCAATCATGTTCATAGTCCAGCTATTGAATGTGAACCCAGCTATCAACTTTGATCTTCACTGCTTCTGGTAGTCCTTTCCCCAGGTCTACTTCCACACATATTCTTGCGCATGCATGCATATTTTCCTTTGGATCACTTCTGTCGATGTATTTACCTACTGCGTTTCCTCTTGCTTTTACAGAGTCATCTCCCCAGCAGTGCAGAGGAAGATGGGGAAGCCTCACCCAAATTGGCACTGCATTCGGCACATCCAACTCTGGATCGAAATCCGAAGTCCATCTATTGAGATAAATCCCTCTCGAGTCCATGAAATATGGGCCATTTCTAAAGATTAAATGTTTGTCCTCTTTCGTTTCAAAGTGGAATGTGAAGTATTCTCTGCCACAGAATCTAATCGAGATATTCTCTTTGATAGAAGAGGCCCAGTTTATTTCCACCCATTTAAGAACATATCAGGGAGAAGGCCAGAGGCCGGTAAACTGTCCAACCATTCCTCACTCAGAGAGAGAGAGAGAGCACCACGATGAGGAAGGGAAGGAGGGAGGATAATTTTTGGAATTTCATCTATCTCCTTCACAAACTTGGATATTGAAGGCCTAGGTCGAGACGAGAAGGGCCAAGGGAGGAGAGCAAAGAGGCAAATGCTTCTGCATTTTCACCCAGTTGAGCTGAAGATTCAAAGAGAGAGGCTGGTAACGTATCTCCCACAAGGGGTGGCTTTGGATGAGCCATCGCAAGCCCAGATGTAGGGTTGCTAGCCATAGGAGCCAAGGTAAGGGGGGCGCTCAGAATTTGAAAAAACCAAAGCGGGAGCAGCGTAGCGCTTCAGTGCGAGTTCCTGATTTGAGTACTGAATATTCTGAGATCAAATATTTTAAGATGCATTTTTTTTAAAATAATATCTTAACCACAAATCTATCAGGTGCCAAGAAGATCAAATTTTTAAGGTGAAAACATTGTTACTCTAAAGGAGGTTGGTACTTGAAAAATTGATCCCTGGCTTGATAATACATGTTAGTTATATTAATAAAATATATATATATAAATAATAAATATATATATATAAATATAATTTTTATTGTTTAAATTGTATTTTTGAATGCATAAATGAATACAATATCTTCAAAATTTCTTAAACACTTCAAACACCCAGAGGGATCAAGTCTCGAGTTAAGATGGATTTAAGCTAGTACTCTAGCATTCCATAATGGATTTCTTCAAGCCTTTAAATAAACTTCATCATAACAAATATAATGGGTAATGCAATATCATGGGCTTGTAAACCACCATTAGTGAACCCATCAAATGACTTATGTTGATAATTATTATTTTTTAAGTTAAATTTTATTTTATTTTAAATCATTTGAAGTCAACATAACATTACATTACATAACATTTTACAACATCCATGTGATAGAAGAACATCTTTCGGTGCAATAAGTCCTATCAATTTTTATCATGGACATTGAAATATTTTATTTATGCACCATGTAGTCCACGTTAAAATATTTCTTTGTTATTAATATATTTTTAAATACAGATAAACTTGGAAACTATACTAATGTATTTATTTCTATAATCCACATTGGATTTTTTTATTATTGTTAATATTTTTCAAATGTACATATTAATTTGTTATTAAGAATTAAATGAATTACAAATCTATTTCAAGGAATTGATCTTTATTTTTAATTATTTTTTTCTCTTTAGATATTGAAGTATTTTGTTATAGGCATCATTAATTTTATTTTATTTTTTCACACACACTCTCTTTCTCTAGATACATATGAAGTTGCTATTGAAATATATTAGTTAATGTGATTATTCAAATAGTTTCATTAAGTCTTATGTTGAAATAATTTTTAAAAGTATCACAATTATATATCTTCATATATATAAGTGTTTTTTTTTTCTTTTAATTGTTTTCTTTTTTATAATTTTTTATTCATATTATTTTTTCGTTTTATTTTATCTCTATTCAAAAAAAATTAATTTTAATTACTTTATCTCTTTAAAATTGATAAAAAAATTATGTTGATTAAGATGGACATTGAAATGTTTTATTCATGGTTAAGAGTGAAAGTGATATATTTTTACATCTCCATTTTAGGTTGTATTATCAACAACGATCAGTTGTTTCATAGTGCTTTTAATTAAAACTAACTAAATAAGTATATTCATTTTTGTTTTTTTTTTTAATTATAGTTGACATTGTTTTTTATTTAGAGAATATATATATATATATTTAAAAGACGTGTCAACTTGAGGTTGAGCACAAAAGGAATTACATATCTCATTCATGTTGAACTGTAAAATGCATCTGCGATGCAATAAAAAGTCATTTTGGCATAACAAGCATAACAATTAATTGTTTAAAATTTTGTAGCTATGATGTAAATGCACTTGTAAGCCTCGTAAAGTAATATATAATATATATATATATATATATATATATATATATATATATATATTATATATATTATATATATATATATATATACGTGTGTGTGTGTGTGTGTGTGTGTGTGTTTAAATTTTGTGGGTTGAGGTTTTGGGTTTTTTTTTTTAAGCATTCATCAACATGGTATTGAAAGACCCTCTATAAAAAATTTAAAATCTCATGGGTGGGATATATATATATATATACATGTTGAATTCCTTCATTATGCGTATGCAAATTGTTCATTGGGTTTTCAATTGGTGTTATCCAACCATACTCAACATTCTCAGTGTAATCCTATTATTGAAACAAGTCCCCAACTACCACTTTTATGAAATAGTGATCACTTTCCATCCTTCTATCATTTTCACCTAATGTTTTGGAATCAAAGCCTTTATAAGAAACCTCATGTAATCTTACACCCTCCTTACTATCTCTACATAAATTTATCCCCTCTTTTCAAATATCTTCTACCAATAGTTTATTTTAAGAGTTTTTCTATTTGCCTGTGTATATGATCATTTTTTGCATGATTTGAATAAATTTCAAGGAAGACAAGGGATTGCACTGTCTAACCTCAATTGCAAAACTATTTTGCACCAATGAGTTATTGAACAAATTAAGCTATTATTGAATTCCTCTTAAAATTTACCCATTTAAGACAATTGTTTCCTAGTTATCATATGCCGATCGTATTCCACGTAATCGCTTATGGCAAAATGACAATTGTTTCCTAGTTATCATTTGCCAATCGTATTCCACGTAATCGCTTATGGCAACTCTTTCAAACCTTACATATCTAGAGTGCAACCTCATTGGTGATTCAACATTTGTGGCCTTGTGCCAACCTTGGAATGGGATAACCCAATTTGCAATTTAGTATTGGAAGGGACTTCTATTTACCATGGTTGCAAATTTGATAGTCATGATTGCGATGTAGTTCAATCAAAGTGGCAAAGCTCTTGCTACATAATGGATTCATCGCTTAACTTTTTCATGAATGACTATTATAATCTTGGAATGCTGTGCTTTTACTCCCAAATTTGTATTATTTTAATCATTAACATTGATAGATGTAATTTGGGTTAACCAAGACTTTATTTTTAGTGACATGTATAAAAAGTTACTAAAATGTTAATTATCAATTATTATTAATTTATTTAGCACGTTATTTTAATTAATTAAGGTGAAATAATAATACAAAATATTGGGAGTCATTTAGTTTTGTAATAGCATTATCTTAATTCAAACCCTAGTTGTGCTACGCCCTCTTCCCAAGTACCTTCTTACTCTCGCTTGTAATGGCTCCCCTAGAGGGGGCCTCGCCCCCTCCCCTTGATGAGGCCGCTGCCTTTCAAGCATTGATCTCTTCCCTTAAGCAAAAGCAGAGGTCTAATGTGAACCCCTCGAAGTTTGTTAAAAGAATGGATTTGATCCCCTTAGTGTCGTTCCCCGCGGTTTTTTGCATATCGTCTCTCGCTTACTTGGATCAGGTACTCGTCGGAAAATTAACTGGAATGTGGCCCTCTCCCAAGTCGATGGAGTTATGGATGGAGAAGAACTGGAAGGATAAGATGAAAGGAAACTTGGGCATTTTCACTGTGGGTAATGGATTCTTTAATTTCTTGTTTGAATTCAAGGAGGACAAGGAGGTTAGCTTTAGAGATGGTCCTTTTTATTTGGAAGCCGCAGGATGTACCTCAACAGATTGTCTCTGGACTTTGACCTTGCTAAAGACATCCCCGCTATGATTCCAATATGGGTTAAACTACGATTCCAGTATGGGTTAAACTCCCTCACCTTCCCCTATCTTGTCGGAGCGATGATTTCCTCAAGGAAATTGGGAATAGAATCAGCAAGTACATTGATCGAGTGGATCCTAAGGGCGGGCAGTTTGTATGTGCCAAGATCTGCATTGAGGTGGATCTCAAAAGGGGTCTCCTAGCTGAGATTTTCTTAATAATGGGGAACTGGAAGCATTGTCAGATCTTGGACTATGAACAAATCCCATTCAAGTGCAGGATTTGCCATGAATATGGGCATTTTGCAAAGGGATTGTAAGAAAGCACAGTCTAAAGCTCTGAAAAAAAACCCATTCTGGACAAGACTATCAATCCGATCAATGTTAAACTCAAAAAAAGGGAGAAAGTAAAAAGGGGCAAGCGAACAACAGGAAATCACAAATCAACAATGGACCATCAACCTCAACAAACCCATTTGGGGTTTTTTAAACCCCTCAAGCTAATCAACCGAATTCACAGGAGATTCAGGAAGGGGATGTTGAAGGAATCACAGAGGAAGATTCAATGGAAGAAGGATAAATAAATGAAGAAGTAGAAGAACTCAAGGAAGACGAAAATCAGGCATTTTAGATCCCCATCTAGAAAGAGGATTGATCTTGTGTCAATTGGCTTAGCCTTCATCCCTGGTAAAAGGGCAGTGAGAGTCTCAAGAGGGGCCAAGAAAAATATCACCAAAAACATGTCTCAGACCCAGGAAGGCAACATAGATAACAGTAGTGTAGAAGTAGGGAGTAATGTTAATTAAGGGAATCAAAAACAGAGAAAATTAAGAAGTTAGGAAGCCAACTCCAGATTTCTGATCTACTCAAAACTGTTGAAAAATATAACTAGGTTCAGTCTTCATAAAATGTATTTGTCAAAAGATTTTTTATTATTGTTACAATGACTTATTAAAGCATGGGTTTTATGCTTGGGTCATCATTTTATTAGTCAAATTTCCCATTGTGGACTCCTAATATTAATAATGAGTGATTAGAGTTATTGTATATTTTATGAGACCCTTCTTGGGCTTTCGAACGATGTAAAAATAATTACTTTTGAGTCAAAGATGAATTATGTAACCTCCACGCCAAGTCAGCCTTAAATGAGCAATTCGACCTCACCAAAAGCCTATATATTAAAGAAGATTGAATTCATTTGGATTCACTCTCTCACACAAGTTCGATATTTAAGAAAGAGTTGGGAAAAAGTGTGAAGGTGAACAAGGCAGCTAAAAGGAGTGTGAGTTTGGTCAAGAAGGGAAGGACAAAATTGAAGTTTTGGGATGTCTCTCTCTCTCTCTTGTGTGGGCTAGTTTAGAAGATTGAAGTCTCTTTGTCAAAGTCGAAGTTGTTGCTGCTGCCAATTGATGCCAGAAGCTACCAAGTCAAAGTTGTTGGGGTTGAAGTGTTGTTGCTGCTAGGTCGAAGGTTGGATCATAGAAGGAAAGGTTGGCTTGGTGTGGAGGAGGTATGTGTCTAGGTTGAAGAGTCTCAAGAAAAACCATTGAAGGAGGAGATTTTGACTGGGTTTTCCCCTAGATAGGGGTTTTTCCCTAGCAGAGTGCCTACATCTTGTGTCTTGTGGTTTTGTGATCTTCATGCACACATAATTTGGTAATTGCTTGATGAAAGATAATATAACAAATAAGTAAAATAAGCCAACATAATTCACAAGTAATTATCAAAAAAGAGAAATCTAACCCTAATCCTACTAGCATTGATATCTCATCATGGTATAAGAGCTAAGGTCGAAGAAGATTGAAGATCACTTTTTTGGCTTGAAGGAAATGATTACTCCCTCTATGATAAGAATGGGATACAATACTACAAGAAGATGGATCAAAAGATTGTCTACTACTTATCCAACAAGGTCAAAAGTCAAGGGTTCTTAGCTACACTTACAAGATCACTTAATGATGATAATGCATGGATCATTGGCAGTGGAGCATCAAGGCATATGATAGGGAAAAGTAAACAACTTCAAACTCTATCAAAGGAACCATCTTCTCATGTAGTGGAATTGGGAGATAAAAAAATCTATGTTGGTAGAGGCATGGGATCAACATCTTTGAAGCTAGAGAATGGAGCAAAACGACATCTCAACAACATATTATATGTTCTAGGTTTGAAAAAGAATTTTCTTTCAATTTCTTACTTAGAAGATAAAGGGGATAGAGTTTCTTTTGTTGATGGAAAGGTCTTGGTTTGATGAAAATATTCAAAGTATTGATAAAGCTAAGGTTATTGGAGTTTGTGAAGGAAGCTTGTATAGAGTCATTACACCACCTCCTCAAGCCCTAGTTCATATGGAAATCAATCACATTGAGCTATGGCATAGAAGATGTGGCCATCTTCACTACAAGTTCATTCCCACTCTTAAACATATAGTTCATGGCATCCCGATATCAAAAAAGAATGTGAAGGATTTTGCAAGGGATGCTCTTTGGGAAAACATACAAGAAAACCTTTTTCAAATAGTGAAACAAGGTCTAAAGAAATATTAGACCTCATACATTCTGATGTGTGTGGGCCCATGCCTGAAAAATCACTTGAAGGTCATCTTTTCTATGTAACATTTATTGATGATCACTCTAGAAATACATGACTCTACCTTCTCAAGAAAAAGGATGACGTATTTGAAATGTTCAAGGAATGTAGATGTGAAGTGGAAACCCTAACCTAAAGGAAAATAAAGACTTTGAGATCCAACAATGGTGGTGGGTATACATTTCTAAATAATTGATTGCATATTGTAAAGAAGCAGGAATTAAGAGGTAGCTTATTGTTCCCTACTATCCCGAACAAAATGGAGTGGCTGAAAGAAAGAATAGGACAATTGAAAAAGGTGTATGAACAATGCTCCTTGATCAAGACTTAATAAAATTTCTATGGGGAGAAGCAACAATGACAGTCGTATATATTCAAAATAGAAGTACTCATAGAATTCTTGAAAATATGACACCCGAGGAAGCATTCACAAGGAAGAAGCCAAGTGTTGACAATCTCTGAATCTTTGGGAGAACTGCATATATCCACATTTCAAAGGACAAACAAAAGAATTTAGATTCTACTAGCATCAAAGGGATCTTTGTTGGCTATAGTCTCTCCTTAAAGGCATATAAAATCTACATAAAGGAAGGGAGACACATTGAAGTAAGGATGGATGTTATATTTGATGAAAATCAAGCCTACAAAAGATCCAAGGATATTCCTATTGATTCTGACGACGAAGATCTACCTATATTTGAAGAAGAAGAAGTACAACCCGACAATCCTTCTACAACTCAAGGAGAAGAAGAAGGACCAAGTGAGCCTATTCAACCTGTGATCATACCGAATGCAAGGAAGAGGCTAAATTGGTTAAAAGCTACTCTTGAAGATGTTGAAGGACATGGAGCTGCGAAAGGAACCTTTAGAGAAAGAAAAAGGCCAAAAAGATATTTTGGATATGTTGCATATATGACAACACTGATTGAAGTTGAACCATCTACATTTGAAGAATTTGTTCATCAAGAAATATGGAAGAAAGCTATGCAGGAAGAATATCAATCCATCATGAAGAATGGGGTTTGGGAAATCGTTCCTAAACCTAGTGACAAATCGGTTGTCACCTCAAAATGGATCTATAAGATCAAACAAGTTGTTGATGGAAGTATAGATAAATACAAGGCTAGATTTATTGCAAGGGGTTTCTCTCAAAAGGAAGGCATAGATTATGAAAAAAAAATTCACCCATTGCAAGGTATACTACCATTAGACCTTTGGTTTCATTGGTTGCTACAATGGGGTGGAATATCCATCAAATGGACGTGAAGACATCATTTCTTAAGGGGACCATTAATGAGGAAGTATATATTGAGTAACCTGAAGGCTTTGAGGTAGATGACAAAGATACTCGTGTTTGTAGACTCAAGAAGGCCCTATATGGTTTGAAGCAAGCTCCTAGGGCATGGTATGCAAGAATGGATGCATACCTTATAAGAATTGGGTTCGTGAAGAGTTTCGTTGATCCAAATCTCTACATCAAGGTTGTGAATAATGAGTAAGTCGGTACTCTATTATATGTGGATGATATATTCATTACAGGTGTGGAGAAAAGAATACAAGAATGCAAAAATATGTTGGCAGCTGAATTTGAGATAAAGGATCTAGGACTGATGCACTATTACCCAGGTCTGGAAGTATGGTGAAATCCTCGGGAGATATATTTGGGGCAAGAAAAGTATATCATCAAGTTGTTGCAGAATTTTTGGATCGTGGATTCCAAGCCCATGACTACTCATATGATCACCAATCTCAAGAAGTTGAGGAGCTCCAACTGAAGTCTCATAGATCTTACCTCTTATCGTCAGTTGGTGGGTTCTTTGATGTATCTGGTAAATACT
Source organism: Pinus taeda (assembly GCA_000404065.3). Taxonomy (NCBI): domain Eukaryota; kingdom Viridiplantae; phylum Streptophyta; class Pinopsida; order Pinales; family Pinaceae; genus Pinus; species Pinus taeda. Next base: position 53,816 of record APFE031692734.1, read on the forward strand.
AGGTTGGATGTATGCTTTGTTGTGAACATTCTTAGTCAGTTTGAGTTGTAGCCTCGTCATGATCATTGGATAGCTGCCAAGCATATATTGATATATCTTCATGGTATGAAAAGTACAATAGCAAGGAAGTCAAGTTGATTGGCTTCACAAATTCTGATTAGGGTGGTAGCGAGATCGATGGAAGAAGCATTACTGGTGGATGCTTTAGTTTGGGATCTGCCATGATCTCATGGATGAGTAGAAAGCAAGATCTTGTTGCTTTGAGTAATGTTGAAGCAAATTACGTGGATGCATGTGAAGTAGGAAAGGAGGTTGTATGGTTAAGGAAGCTTATGATAGATTTTTTCGAGAGGCCTCTAGATCCTATTGTGATTAATTGTGTAATCAAAGTTGTATCAAGATGTCTGGAGATCTCGTGTTTCATGCTAGAACGAAGCATATCAACAATAAGTTCCACTTCATTAGGAACTTAGTGTAGGATGGATCATGAAGCTACAGTATGTCCTGACAGATGATCAGGTATCTAATATACTAACAAAGTCTCTTTCTAATAATAAGTTTGAGTATCGTGGAAGCATGCTTGGTTTAGTTGATATTCCTAATCTTGTTGATGATGATAAAATTTTGGAAGAGATTTGTTGAGGAGTTGTGTGTGAGACACATTGACTGGGAGGACATTTGGTCGGCACTATGTGTTGATGTCTAGTTCCCGAAGTAGGGAAGGTGGCATTGGTCATGGAGCTCTGACCTCAGATACGCACCTAGATCCCTAGGTTGATGGTTAGCAAGTAAGCCTAATGGTACCTAGAGAGGCTGAAAGCTTTAGTCCATCTTAGTCCCGCTCGGATAGATTGCCTTGGTCAGGAATCTAGTCTGTGGCATTGCAGTGCCTAAACTATTGAGAGACCTTGGATAGATTTCCCTAATCAGGAATCTAGTCCATGGCATTGCATCTAAACTCTTCATAGTTCATATAGTTTGAGATCTTCCTTATGAATACGTCGCTAGTTAAAAGGGAGTGTTGAAAAATGTAACTAGGTTTAGTCTTCATAAAATGTATTTGTCAAAAGAATTTTTATTATTGTTACAATGACTTATTAAAGCATGGGTTTCATGCTTGGGTCATCATTTTATTAGTCAAAGTCCCCATTGTGCACTCCTAGGATTAATAATGAGTCATTAGAGTCATTGCATATTTTATGAGATCCTTCTTGGGCTTTCGAACGATGTAAAAAGAATTATTTTTGAGTCAACGATGATTTATGTAACCTCCACACCAAGTCAGCCTCAAGGAGATCAAGTCAGCCTCAAATGAGCAATTCGACCTCACCAAAATGCTATATATTATAGATTGAAGTCATTTGGATTCACTCTCTCACACAAGTTCGATATCCAAAAAAGAGATGGGAAAAAGTGTGAAGGTGAAGAAGGAGTCTAAAAGGAGTGTGAGTTTGGTCAAGAAGGAAGGGAAGGACAAAATGTTGATTTCTAGTAGCATCAGATGTGATCTAAGTCTCAAAATTTGCAAAGAGGCTTAGACACATGCTTCTCCAATACCCACAAATCGTTTTGGGAAATTTCACCTAGAGATAATTTTATTAAAATAATTAATTATTTTTAATGGGTACCTAAGTCTAAACTTAGGAAATTAAAATAATTAATGGGTATTAATCTAAACTGTGGGTGAAACTTCTAGAAGAAGATAGAGATCCAGTCCAAATGATCTGACCCATTGATTATAATTTAATATGGGTCATTGGTTCTCAACAAGAGGATTATAAGGACATAGATGGGCACTTGGAGAACACATCGAGGGAAGATCAGAAGATTGATTTTCTGAAGTAGATTAGCGGCCGGAAAGAATTTTGAAGTGATCTTTTGTAGTGAGGGGCAAGGATAGTTTCGGTTGGATATTTCTCCTAATCTGAGAATTCTCAGCAGAGAAGACAGAGAGAGATTTGGGAGAGGCAGTGATGTGGTTAAGCTGGCCAGCATGGGCTGACGCAGAGGCAGTGCACAACCTTGAGGAGGTCCGAAAATTTACTGGAGGAATCGATATCAGAAGCTAGATTCTGGGGTGTGAGACCGGGAGGTGAAAATCGAAGTTCCTAGGAACAAATCGATCAGCAAAAGGGGTGATGTTGTCCCTAGAGGTTGTGACGTTGGGTTGATGCAGTGACTGTGCAGAGGCAACTAGGGGCAGTGCATTTAGTGGTTGGACCAGCCAGGACCTTCAGTGATAGTGTGAGTAATCTCACTTATCTCTTTGTTAGTGATATTCTTTGTAATGGATAGCCAGCAGGGCATTCAGATATAGTATTCAGAATTACTACTACATAATAATAAAACCCTCAGTTGTTGCACCGATTTTCTCTTATTGGGTTTTTCTGGGGACATTTGTCCAAACATACCTGTGTAGATGTGTTGTTTATTTCTTTCTTGTTCAGTTTCTTGTTTCAGCATTTTATTTAAATGGTGAAGGTTGCAGTGTATTAGTTTTGGTGTTTACTATAGGAAACATTAAATAATTTTGTTCAGTAATTAACAAATAGAAGAAACTTTATTAGTTGCTACAGTAGAAATTTGGGAATCCAAATTTTCAGATGGTATCAGAGGTGTAGGTGAAACAAGAGAGCAGTGCCAGAAGAGCCCAATGCTTAAGGAATAAGGGAGTTTGAAATTCCTGCAGAGGCGACAATTCGAATCCCAGAGGGATTGCGCAGTACAGGCCAGGAGGGCAAGATTTTCATGGTAAATCTCTCTATGAGTGAGTTGACAAAGAGGTAGGATTTCCAGATTGAGATTTTTCAACGACAGAGGGAGCAATGTAGAAAAAGCTTCAGTGAAGAGGGATTTCTAGTGTGACGTAGTTTCTACAGGCAGTTGTCAGGTAGAAAGATGTAAGAGGGAAGAAGAGACACTTGAGGCAATTTCTTCCTGAGAGAATTCCTAGCCAAGGAATTTGAATTGTTATTTGCTGAGCAGTAGCAGGAGAGAGGAGGTCATTCAACTTTTTTCGATTGGCAAAGATGGCAGCCAGTGTGTTGAGAGATCAGGATCGGTTGGATGGTGCATCCAACTATGTGATTTGGAAGGCAAGGATGTCATGCCTTCTAGATGAACATTTTCTCAAGACCTACATCGACATTGTGGTAGTTGTGCCTGTGGATCCAGATCAGCTCAAAAAGTACAGGGAAGAGATGGCAAAGACAAAGAGAATGATCCTTGATAGAGTGAAGGATCATGTGGTTTGTCACATCGCTGGCAAAGGGACTGCCAAGGAGATGTGGGATGCATTGTCGATGTTGTATCAAGGATCTTCCAAGCAGCGAAAGCTATACTTAGAGCATAAGATGAGGTCCACGCAAATGCATAAGGGGGAATGCATTGATCCGTTCCTTGCAAAGCTTCAGGAAACCCGAGATGAGCTAACAGTTGTGGGGTCTACACCTCAGTCTTTCGAGATGGTAAGACTAGCCCTCAACTCAATTTTAGAGGAGTGGTAGGTATTTGTCCAGAGCATCCTGGGCAGGGAGAACTTGCCGGACTGGGAAGGAATTTGGGTAGCTCTTAAGCAAGAGGAGCTAAGCAGAGGCTTGGTCAAGTGTAAACTTGATGGAGGAAGCAGCAGTGGGTCGAAGCCCAAGGAAGAGGAATAAAATGTAGTCCTTGCACCCAAAGGGCAGCAGGAGCAACAACAGAAGAAGAAAGATGTTTCGAAGATCAAATGCTTCAGGTGTGGTGAATTCAGTCACTACGCAACATAGTGTCCTCTCAGGGAGAAGGAAAAAGATGAGAAGCATTATCTGAAAGCTGCACCCGCGAAGTTCGAGGAGGAGGAGTTTTCCATGACAGTTGAGATACCTCCAGGAGGGAGGTGGGTTGATTTAGAGTTGTAGTTCGAAAGGATTGCAGATGGGCAGGATCCTTGAGGAGTCCACCTCTCTTATCAATACTTTGCTACAGGGGCCTAAATCAGAAGTAGAAGGATGGACTAGTGTCAATTGATGCAGAGGAGTGCTAGGAGAGACAGTTGCAATGCCTAGGAGCACCAGAGACTAAGCATCACAGAGCAGAGTTGACAACAGTGCAATTGGCACAGAGCAGAGTCAACAACAACACAGATGCTTCAGAGGGTCAACATAGAGATTAGCAGTAGTTAGAACTCCAGCAACAAGATGCATTATACTGAACACCAGTTCAATAATTTGGGATTATTTTCCATTGTTGATGCTGTTAGCCTCCTGCTGCAGCAGGTTACTCATATTTCATGATTGACATTTTTACAGGCCAAATATGTCATACTTTGCATGTTGCAATGCTCCATATTTGCTCACAGACACCAAAGAAAGAGGCCATGAAAGAATGCTAGTCAAAGTTCAACTTCTGCATTCCAATTTTGAAGAATTATTCCATTTTTGTAGAATTTCCAGCTAAAGGGAGGTCCAAACAGCTCAATCTTGGTCTCCCTAGGTTTCATTTTCCTGTTTTAGAATATAGAGAATAAATGATCTGTCCAAACAGCTTAATCTTGGCAGATTCTTAGATAGGCAGAGAATCAAGGGAGCCCAACTGCTTAATCTGGGCCCTTGGAGGAAATAAGTGTAGATGTAGATAGGAGGACAGAAAAAGAAAAAAGTTGAAAAGCGGGGTCTGCAAGTCCAAGTGCACCCAAACCAAAGGGAAGAAAAAATGTTAGGCAGGTAGGCTGGGTAGGTAGTTTTGAGGTTGCAGAATGCTGATGCGTGACCAATTCCATATTTTCAAGTGTCACATCTGTTCAAGTCACAATCATCATGCAGTTTTCATTTGAAGGATTTCAAGCGAGGCATGACTAATTTTCCCCTTCTTCCTTATCCCCCAAGACACTCACTAATCTCCCCAAAGAGGTCAAGATCTGCTTGATATCTCTCCTTTTCATCATTTTCATAACAATTCACCCTGGTAAAGATCTGCTTCACTCAAGCAATATTCATACTCCCTTTACGGATCATTGCTTCCCTTAAAAAAGCCTAAGATTCACATACTTAGCGCTTTCTTATCACTGGTCATATTAACCACTAACCTTACTATATAGCTCCCTATCTATCTCCCCATCCCCTATTTTTAACTATGTTAATAACTCCCTTATATATTTATCCCCTCCTCTTGGTTGAAAATTAACCATAAGTACACTTGGGAATTGTTAAGTTTGTCTGAAACATAGCAAGAACCCTCATCTTCCCCCTTTGAAACCATCTTCCAATACAGTGGACTCCTTCCAAAGCATGTAATTCTTGCTTTTAAGGTTATCGGACCCCTTCCGAGGCCGCAAATACTCTTCAAAACCATATATTTCCTTCCTCCGATCACAAACAACCCTTGTCGTTTGCCTTAACATTCTTCCGATCCCTGTGGACCCCCCCCGACGCGATTATCGCAATCGGAGGTCGCAAGGGTATTATGCCTCGCTGTTGTTTCTTCCCGATGGATGTTCCGCCGATGCCATTTTGCAATCGGCGTATCGCAAATACCATATGCCACATATATACGCCCCTTCCCGGTTCGCCGATGCAATATCGCTAGTCGACGATCGACGGTCGCAAGGGTCATGTGCCCGAAATACATGCCGCTTCCTTTTGCTCCGATGCGACATTGCCAGTGCATCAAGAGAGCATATCGCTTCGCAAACACTTCCTCGCCGCATGCCTCCATTTATTCACATATTTTGTTTAAATACGATTTATCATTAAAAACTCGCTTCACTGCAAATTCATCGCAATTCGCAGCATTTCAGCTCACTATTGCATTGCAGAAATATAGAAGGCGCCACACTATCCAACGCCCTGCCACATCACCCGCTGACGTCATCCACCGTGCCAGGACCCACTGCTGACGTCACCCGCCAAAGAAGGGAGCGCAAGCGCGAAAAAGCATCTTAGGAGGCCCGGATTCAAATTCTGAGGAAGTTTTCGATGCGCGATTAGCGCTTAGCGCTAATCGTGCATCGCTACGGGAAATAGGCCATATTGGGGAATCTTCAGGGAATCTTTTGATTCCATAGCCGTTTTTGCGCCGAAAAGAATAGAAAGGACCCGATTCCGCAGTTTTAACGCATCCAAAGGAAGAGAGAGACCCGGTTGAGGCATTAATGAGTATCAGAGCAAACGCGGAGCCAAAATCCACGTCAAAGAGTATCAGTGTTGCAGCGAAGTGTATCAGTGAAGATCTTCTCAGGGCTCGAGGTGAATAGAACATTAAAAGAAATCCTTAAAAGTCAAGAAGCAGTTAAGGAACCACTCAGTGCTCATCATCACAAATGACTGCACATTAAAACTCACATGAGATCAATGGACCATAACTCAAAACGCAGTTATGACAGAAGCACTGCACCAGGCCGTCAAAGACACCATATTAAATCATTTTGATCCAGCTGCCTCTGGCGCAGCTCAAAGGATGTTTACTTGCATTTAATTCCATCACAGGTTTAGGTTTAAAACACTTTTCCCCGCAGAATTGTTAAGGTCGGTTGTAATAAAAGCTTCAGAATATTTTACCTATAAAGAGGGCCCAAAACAATGGAACCGGGGGGGGGTTGATAGATCTTGGTTGTTTTGATTTTTGCTCGAGCAGAGACTCGCACTGTGTATGTGATAATTTCTATAATCAAAGATTGCTTGAGAGTTCGGAGAATGAACTGTGCACTGTGTTCAATTGGCTGAAGAGTGATTGTGGAATTCCTGTGCTTCTACATGGTTCAATAAGTGTTCTTTAACTCTGTCTAGTTTCTTATGTTTGTTTTATCATCTATGTTTCACCATCTAAATTTACAGAAAAGAAGAATATTTTAGGATTTGCTTGGCAGCACCCTATGCTCAATTTCTGTGATTTCCGCATGTTTTCATCAAGAACAACTATGAATATGCATACTTAAATGATCATGTTTACACTGTTTTCTTTCACATATGAATGTCAATTTAGGAATTCTTAACTGCTCCTAGATAATCATTCATTCACCTCTCTTCCTTGTTAGTTGATGAGAGATTCTTAATTGCCTTTCATCTCAGGCTTTCGTCCCATCTTTTCAGCAAATTGGTATTGTTTCATGTGTAGCTATCCCGCTCTATAATCTTCTTGTGACCAAGAAAACGCAACAGCAAGCCTGAATCCATGACTCCATGCCCAATGGTTTGAAACTTATCACACTATGCCTTGCCCCTCTGTTTGGAATTATCCTCCTTACATCTATCTTCCACCCAAACACCAACAGAACCCACTGAATCCAATAGCTAGCCTAAAATCATCATCAACAAAGCTAAATCATTAAGAGAGAGCCCTCTCTGATTGCAGGTGGGCTAGAACCTGCAATCCAAAGATTGGTTTGTGGTTACCTCGGCCGTATCCCTTCAGGAGCTTAGGGACAACCTGAGTGATAACATAATGGCGAATCCACTGGGGACCTCCTCAGATAATCTCACAAAATCAGTCTGAAGCTCCACAGAGGAAGAAACCGACCTTTAAAAAGTCCGGTTGACTTGTGTTCTTAGAAAATTTCCCAAAAACAAGTTAGAAGTACACACCTCCATTCACTGCAAATACTACCACCACTACTCCTATTATCCCAGTCACTCCAGTCGTTCCACTTATCCTTGTTATTCCCCTTATCCCCGTTAATATGGCTAATAGATATGCCCCCTTACAGCTGCCTGCTAATCCCGGGGCTATGCCTCAGGATTATCAGACAAAGATTACCTATTTCGATGGCACAAATTCCTGCACAGCCCTACAGCATACAAAGAAGATGCAGGATTACTTTTAGAGTTATGAGATTGATGATGACAGTGTAAGGATGAAGATTTTTGTCCAAAGTTTGACCGGTGATGTCAGGACCTGGTTTAGAGCGCTTACACCCAACTTCATACTAAACCCAGAAGCCTTATACCAGACATTTATCAATAGATGGGAGAAAAAGAAAGACCCCTTGCACATATTATCTGAGTATGATACTATCAAAAGAGGACCTCAAGAGACTGTCTTGGACTACTGTGCGAGGTTTAATAATGTCTACAATGCAATACCACAAAATTTAAGACCGCCTCCTGATCTTGCTTTGTACAAATTCCCTGATGGTTTCGATGCTGAAATGGCATATCAGCTAAGGGAAAGAGCCCCTCAAAGCCTCGCAAAGATGCAAGATGTTGTTGTTAGTGTGGAGGCAAACCTGATTGCCAAAAGAAATAGAGCCAGAACTGAGAGAAGAACCACCTTCAAGGAAGAACCCTCAGCCCTAGACCAAAAACTAGATGCTATCATTAACGACATGCATAGGCTAGGAGACAGAGTAGAGAGCATTGAGAGAAAATCATCATGGGAAGGACAACAGTCCAATACCATAAGGAACCCGAACTTCAGGAAAAATCAGACCACAAACGCTGGAAGGGTTAGTCCCGACCATGATATTAGACCTCCTTTCCAAGAAAACTATGCGGAAGCATCCACATCCAGTGAGCCCACAGATGAGGCTCACATGAACCTGATAGATTCGAAAAATGAACAACAAATCTTTCTCACCGAAGAGGACCGAGACTACCCTGATGTAAAACAATTTCAGACCAAGTCGGGAGAGTCTTTTGATTTCAAACAAGGATATGATTCTGCTGTGTATGAGGTGCACAAACAATATAAGTTGAGAACAAGGACCATCGATGTCCCTGCACCTAGCAGAACAAAGGATAGCAAAAAGCCCAACAAACTTAAAGACAATGTTGTCATAACAGAGCCAGCTGACATTGCTATCCCAAACCCGCATCAGGTAACTGTAGAGGATATATCAGACATTTAGTCTCCTATTGATCAACCTCTATCTCCCTCTCCCTCAAAAGAAAACCTGAATGACACTCCAAAAAATCTGTCAAAAACAGAAATACCACAAACTGTCATTCATCATAACGCTGGCATTCAAAATGAAAACACCGAGAACACTCTTGACAAGGAAAAATCTGCTACTGCTAATGCAAGGATTGCATTGGATAAACCATTTAACTTAGAAGCAGAAATCAGAAAACTCAAGATATCCATTCCCCTCTCAGAACTTGCCAAACATGATGTATATCGGCAACAAATTCAAAGGTCACTTCAACTACCAGAGGTCAGGGATGATGTAAATGTTTTAGATGATACCCCTGAGTTGTTGTTTGGTCCAGAAGTTAATGGAAAATCAACATATGGACCTGTCCCACCCTTTTATGTCAGTCTGTAGATACATGACAAAATCTTGCATAATGCTATGTTTGACTCAGGTGCCTCACATAACCTTATGCCCAAAGCTGTAATGGAAAAACTAAACCTTGATGTCACAAGACCCTACAAAGATCTATATTCCTTTGGCTCAAGTCATGTCTAGTGTTTAGGCTTAATCAAAGACCTGCGTGTGTCTCTTGTCCAATTTCCTAACAAAACAATCCTGATGGACGTAGTAGTTGCTAACATTCCAACAAAATATGGCATGCTCCTATCAAGATCATGGGGAGCAAAACTTCAAGGATCCCTTCAATTGACCTCTCTTATGCCACTATATCTGTCTTTGGGCAACCAAAGAGGCTGTACAGGGAAACACTGATGAAGTATGTGGTAAGTAGTGAGGAAAGGCCCCAAAACTTTCCAATTTACTCGATCCATTCTGATATGGATTCTTTTATTTTATTTAATGATGACACCAATCCTCCAACTGATGAGAAGCCTTCAGCCTTAGATCAAGAAACATGCATCAATGAGGAATCAGTTGCCAATACCCATGAAACTGTCACAACAGTCAAGGCAACCAACAAGCAAGAAGATTGTAAGTCTGCACAATCCTCAAATAACTGAAACTCTTAATACAAACCATAAACAAGAAATCACATGGTGTTTAGAGTTTGACGGTTCAGTCAATAAGTTAGGAGTAGGGGCAGGGGTATGGATTCACAATACACATGATAGTCATGCAAAAGGCCATGCCTATAGATTAAATTTCAGATGTACCAATAACATGGCAGAGTATGAGGCTCTCCTCTTAGGCCTTAAATTGCTCAAAGCCCTAGGAGCTGCAAAAGTATCCATTCTAGGTGACTCTGATTTAATTATACAACAAATGAAAGGTAACTTTGTTACCAATGACAATAGAATGAGAGCTTATAGGACTGCTGCCACAGAAATACTCAAGTCCTTCAATGAATCCAAGCTTGCCAAAATTTCAAGAGACCATAATATTCATGCGCACAGCCTAGCAACTTTTGCTAGTACATGCAAGCTTCCCTTTGAGCCAAACCACCATTTCACTGCTGAGATAAAACATAGACCCTCGGTCCCTAACAATGTTAATGATTGGCAAGTATTTCAAAATGATGCCCAGATTAACAATTTCCTCACTCTTGAGGGCGAATTTTCGAATACAAACATTGACATAGATGCCATGACCGATTCCCAAGAGCTAACAGAAGAAAATCAGCGGGCTATAACTGCTGCAACAGTTGAACAAATCCTTAACCCAACTATTTTTGACAATGCAAACATAGAGCAACTAAAACAAATGTGTTTAGAGGAAACGGCCAAAGATGAGGATGAGTTCATTGACCTAAAAAGTAATTTTCTGCCTGCTGGCCTTACTCCATTAGAGGACATGTTTGATGACAATGATGTGCCCAAAAGGCCAAAAATGGAGCCTTTAAATGCTGTTATAGAAGAACACAACATAGGGACAGCTGAACGACCCAAAATGATTAAGTTGTCCAAAAATTTGCCCCCTGATCAAAAACCAAAATATGTGGATTTGTTCAAAGAGTTCCAAGATGTATTTGCCTAGAGTTATGAGGACTTGAAGTCCTATGACACCTCAGTGATCCAACATACCATTCCCTTAAAACCAAATCAAAACCATTCAATAGACTTAGAAAGAATCACCCCACTGCTTTCTTCCCTCATGTGAAAAGGAAATAAAGAGAATGTTTGAAGCAGGTATCATTTGCACCCATCAGGTTTCTGAATGGGTATCTAATTTAGTTCCCACAAAGG
>APFE031692734.1:73176-95085 GCA_000404065.3 Pinus taeda
ATGTGGAAAACTTACCTTTGGTCCATGGTAGTTAGTCCTTGGTATTTGAACCTATGGTTTTGGACCGTGGTATCTCGTCAGATGTGTTGATCCCTAGTATTGGGTTGATGGTATTGGTTTGTTATGGTTTTGGACTGTGGTATTGAGCAGGCCTAAGACTATAAAAGGAGAAGAAGATCATTAGGCAAGTGTATTGTGAAAGTCTTGAATATCTGATGAAGGATGAGATCCAGTATGCAGGTTATGGGTTGCTTGATCTAAGCTAAGGAGGGATCTCACAAGTTGATGGAGAACAAGATCAAGATCAAATGGTTTGAAATGAACTATCTCTATATGATTGATTGTGTTTATTCTAGATCTGTATATTGACGCATGTAATGATCTGAACTGGGTATAATTTAAGTTTGAAATTGCTACAAGTCATGTTTCAATATTTATAGATCTATACGCGGGTTGGCTTTGGTAAAAGCGTGTATGTACACGGGTTTGGTTTGTCCAAGTAGCGTATGCACTTTAATGCATGATTTTGATGATACAGTTGGTTTTGAATATTGTTGCAAAGTTCAGGATTCTGCTCTGTGTTCTGGTGACATTGTTTTGTTGATAGGGTTCAGTGATTCAGTATTGGGTGATTCAGAGATTGATAATGCTAGTGTTGATTGATTATGTGCTTCAATGATATTGATGGGTCCAGTATGAAAATTGGATGAAACGTGGCCTTCAGATTATAGAGTTGTGCTTCAGTGTGTCCAGTCTGAAAATTTATGAAACATGATACCTGGAGGAGAGAAGATTGTAGGTTGGCACCTACGTACTAGTATCTTAGCTAGTACAAAAACTATGGGGGTTGTAGCTCCCTTCCAGGAGAAGCTGGAGAATGAGAGAGGGTTATAGCTCTCTGCAGGTTGCAGCCTGCATACTGGTAAAGGACTGCACCAGTACATTGTAAAAGAAGTTTCTTATTAAAGGAAGATAGAAACAAATTGCAGCAGGTGGTTTTCACCCACATTGGGTTTCCACCTTATATCATGGTGTTCATGTGTGCTTCTTGTGTGTGATGATCTGTTCTATTTATTGCCTCTGTTTACTGTTCATATGGTCAATGATGTTCTGATGCATTATCTAAAGATCAACATGTAATGGATTATCTGACTTATAAATAATCTGGATATACGCTAGTTTCCTTAGACACAGTCGCGTATACATGCGAATATCCTTAACTGAAGTAGCGTATATGAATCTGAGTAAGAAAATGAAAAAGTTTTACTGATCTGATAATACTGATTCACCCCCCCCTCTCAGTATTATTTCCAACATTCTTATCATTGGTCATATTAACCACTAACCTTACTATATAGCTCCCTATCTATCTCCCCATCCCCTATTTTTAACTATGTTAATAACTCCCTTATATATTTATCCCCTCCCCTTGGTTGAAAAATAACCGTAAGTACACTTGGGAATTGCTAAGTTTGTCTGAAACATAGCAAGAACCCTCATCTTCTCCCTTTGAGACCATCTTCCAATACAGTGGACTCCTTCCAAAGCATGTAATTCTTGCTTTTAAGGTTATCGGACCCCTTTCGAGGCCGCAAATACTCTTCAAAACCATATATTTCCTTCCTCCGATCACAAACAACCCTTGCCGATTGCCTTAACATTATTCCGATCCCTGTGCACCCCCCCGACGCGATTATCGCAATCGGAGGTCGCAAGGGTATTATGGCTCGCTGTTGTTTCTTCCCGATGGACGTTCCGCCGATGCCATTTCGCAATCGGCGTATCGCAAATACCATATGCCACATATATACGCCCCTTCCCCGTTCGCCGATGCGATATCACTAGTCGGCGATTGGCGGTCGCAAGGGTCATGTGCCCGAAATACATGCCACTTCCTTTTGCTCCGATGCGACATTGCCACTGCATCAAGAGAGCATATCGCTTCACAAACACCTCCTCGCCGCATGCCTCCATTTATTCACATATTTTGTTTAAATATGATTTATCATTAAAAACTCGCTTCACTGCAAATTCATCGCAATTCGCAGCATTTCAGTTATCACTGTTGCATCGCAGAAATATAGAAGGCGCCGCACTATCCAACGCCCTGCCACGTCATCCTGCCACATCACCCGCTGACGTCATCCACCGTGCCAGGACCCATTGCTGACGTCATGCTGACATCACCCGCCAAAGAAGGGAGCGCAAGCGCGAAAAAGCATCTTAGGAGGCGCAGATTCAAATTCTGAAGCAGTTTTCGATGCGCGATTAGCGCCTAGCTAATCGCGCATCGCTACGGGAAATAGGCCATATTGGGGAATCTTCAGGGAATCTTTTGATTCCATAGCCGTTTTTGCGCCGAAAAGAACAAAAAGGACCCGATTTCGCAATTTTAATGCATCCAAAGGAAGAGAGAGACCCGGTTGAGGCATTAATGAGTATTAGAGCAAATGCGGAGCCAAAATCCACGTCAAAGAGTATCAGTGTTGCGGCGAAGTGTATCAGTGAAGATCTTCTCAGGGCTCGAGGTGAATAGAACATTAAAAGAAATCCTTAAAAGTCAAGAAGCAGTTAAGGAACCACTCAGCGCTCATCATCACAAATGACTGCACATTAAAACTCACATGAGATCAATGGACTAGAACTCAAAACGAAGTTGTGACAGAAGCACTGCACCAGGCCGTCAAAGACACCATATTAACTCATTTTGATCCAGCTGCCTCTGGCGCAGCTCAAAGGATGTTTACTTGCATTTAATTCCATCACAGGTTTAGGTTTAAAACACTTTTCCCCGCAGAATTGTTAAGGTCGGTTGTAATAAAAGCTTCAGAATATTTTACCTATAAAGAGGGCCCAAAACAATGGAACCGGGGGGGGGTTGATAGATCTTGGTTGTTTTGATTTTTGCTCGAGCAGAGACTCGCACTGTGTATGTGATAATTTCTATAATCAAAGATTGCTTGAGAGTTCGGAGAATGAACTGTGCACTGTGTTCAATTGGCTGAAGAGTGATTGTGGAATTCCTGTGCTTCTACATGGTTCAATAAGTGTTCTTTAACTCTGTCTAGTTTCTTATGTTTGTTTTATCATCTATGTTTCACCATCTAAATTTACAGAAAAGAAGAATATTTTAGGATTTGCTTGGCAGCACCCTATGCTCAATTTCTGTGATTTCCGCATGTTTTCATCAAGAACAACTATGAATATGCATACTTAAATGATCATGTTTACACTGTTTTCTTTCACATATGAATGTCAATTTAGGAATTCTTAACTGCTCCTAGATAATCATTCATTCACCTCTCTTCCCTGTTAGCTGATGAGAGATTCTTAATTGCCTTTCATCTCAGGCTTTCGTCCCATCTTTTCAGCAAATTGGTATTGTTTCATGTGTAGCTATCCCGCTCTATAATCTTCTTGTGACCAAGAAAATGCAACAGCAAGCCTGAATCCATGACTCCATGCCCAATGGTTTGAAACTTATCACACATATGCCTTGCCCCTCTGTTTGGAATTATCCTCCTTACATCTATCTTCCACCCAAACACCAACAGAACCCACTGAATCCAATAGCTAGCCTAAAATCATCATCAACAAAGCTAAATCATTAAGAGAGAGCCCTCTCTGATTGCAGGTGGGCTAGAACCTGCAATCCAAAGATTGGTTTGTGGTTACCTCGGTCGTATCCCTTCAGGAGCTTAGGGACGTTGGGCTAATGCAGTGACTACGTAGAGGCAGTCCATTCAGTCCTTAGATCAGCCAGGATCTTCAGTGATAGTGTGAGGTAATATCACTTACTCACTGTCAGTGATATTCTTTGTATTGGATAACCAACAAAGCATCCAGAGATTGTATTCAGAATTACTACTGCATAATAATAAAACCCTCAGTTGCTGCACCGACTTTCCCACATTGGGTTTTTCAGGGGACATTTGTCCAAAAATAATTTTGTAGATGTGTTGTGTATTTCTTTCTTGTTCAGTGTCTTGTTTCTGCATTTTATTTAAATGGTGAAGGTTGCAATATATTAGTTTTGGTGTTTACTGTCGGAAATAGTAAATATTTTTGTTCAGTAATTAACAAATAGAAAAAATGTAATCATTTGCTGCAGCAGAAATTTGGGCATCCAAATTTTCACACAAAATCGAAGTTTTGGGATGTCTCTTTTCCTCATGTAGGCTACTTTAGGAGATTGAACTCTCTTTGTCAAAGTCGAAGTTGTTGTTGTTGTTGCCAGTTGATGTCGGAAGCTGCCAAGTCGAAGTTGTTGGGGTTGAAGTGTTGTTGTTGCTAGGTCGAAGGTTGGATCAAAGAAGGAAAGGCTAGCTTGGTGTGGAGGAGGTTTGTGTCTAGGTTGAAGAGTATCAAGAAAAACTATTGAAGGAAGATATTTTGACTGGGTTTTCCCTTAGATAGGGGTTTTGCCCTGGTAGAGTGCCTACATCTTATGTCTTGTAGTTTTGTGATCTTCATGCACACATAATTTGGTAATTGTTTGATGAGAGATATATGAAAAAATATGTAAAAGAAGTCAACATAATTCACAAGTAATTATCAAGAAAGAGAAATCTAGCTCTATCCTACTAACATTGATTTATCAACAAAAGCAACTCGTCAAAAAGGAATAGCTGGAACAATAGAGGGAGGTTAAAAATCAATTTTGACTCCCAATCGATGAAGACCCTCTAAAGCCCTCTCGGTTAAGGATATGGTTAAAAAGGAACAACTTAAAATTATTCTATTGCAAGAAACAAAAGTGGAAGAAGAGGAGATAATGAGATTGTCTAAAATTTTCTGGAGCGACAGTGAAGGAATAGGACATGATTCTAGTGGAGCCTCAGGGATTTTGGGGACCTTCTAGAGGAAGGAGCAATTTTCTTTGCTGAATAGCATTAAATCCCCTAGCTGGTTGGGAGTGGAGCTGGAGGAAAAGGATAAAAAAGAGAGGATCAGGGTTATAAATGTATATGCTCCAACTTTATACACGGAGAAGGAAGAGCTCTGGGATAAGTTGCTACCTCTCAAAAGCAATAATTGAAATCTGATGGGAATAGTATGGGGAGACTTCAATACCACAATATATTCTTCTGAGCATAGAGGAGGGAATATAGTTAGATATCCCTTTCGAGAAAATCTTGAGGACCTTTTCACTGAGTGGGATCAGGTAGATATCAACCCACACAATAGAAAGTACACATGGTCCAATAGAAGGGTCAGCAGTGGCTACATTGTTGTTAGGTTAGATTTTTTCCTCTTACACGTTCATGTCTTCTTCAGGGTCTTGAACCTCATTCGTCGATTCTGGCTTCTGGAGAATCTGATCATCGACCAATCTCGTTGGTGTTGGGCAAAAGAAAGGATCTGGGTATGATTCCCTTCTGATTCAATCTCGGTTGGTTGTCAGAGGGAGATGTCATGGATTTGATAAATAATGCATGGCATCGAGAATTTCTAAGATCCCCAACATTTGTATGGGAATCGAAACTAAAATCAATAAAGCAAGCCCTATGAGCCTGGGTCAAGGAAGTGTATGTCCCACTGGGTAAGAAAAAGGAAGTATTGATTAAAGAATTGGAACGTCATATTAAACTCATGGAGGAGCAATAGGTGGAGGAATGGCACTTGGAAAAGGAGAAGACTCTTAATAAACAACTATTCCAAGAGTGCAGGAAGGAAGAAGAGATGTGGAGGCTAAAGTCTAGAAGCATATGGTTGAAATTTTGGGATCAAAACACTTCCTTTTTCCACAAGAAGACAAAAGCTCGAGAAATGAAAATTTGTGTCAAGGAAATAACTCCTCAAGGGAAATCTCCCATAACTAGCTTCAGCAAGATCAAGGAGGAAGCCCATTCACACTTTTAATCCTTGTATTCTACGAACAAAGAGATAGAAGAAAAATTGAAGGAATCCTTTCTCACCCCATTCAAATCAGAAATTTTGGTTGAAGAGAATCTTGAGCTTATACAAGAAATCAAAGAAGAAGTGATGGAAGCAATTTTGGCATTAGATCCCGATAAGGGCCCTGATCAGACGGCTTCTCTATCAACTTTTATCGCTCCTTTTGGCCTCTCATCAATAAAGATTTAATATGAATGCTCAATTGGACCATAATCAAAGGGAAATTAGGAGGGCGTACGAATTCATATTTCCTGGCATTAAATTCCTACTTAATCGAATGCCACAAACTTGAATAGGCTCATACCCATTTATTTGAGTAACACCTTGTATAAAATTTAGCAAAAATCATTGTTGGGTGCCTCAAGAAGATCCTCCCTTGACTAATTGCAGAGAATCAAGGTGGATTTCTTCAAAATAGATATATTTTGGACAACATTATATTGGTATAGGTGGCAATACATTCAAGTCAAGAGAGCGGAGAGTCATGCATCGTCATCAAATTGGATATGGCGAATGCTTTTGACCGGGTAAGACACTCCTTTTTGTTCAACATTCTAGATAAACTTGGATTTATCAAAGAATTTGTTAATTAGGTCAATGCATGCATTGGTAGCCCATGGATCGCCCCTCTGACCAATGAAAGGCCAGCTTCCTTCTTTAAAGCTTCCAGAGGGCTCTGACAAGGATGCCCCTTCTCTCTGTTGTATATTTTAGTGGCAGAGAGTTTAAGTTGAAATTTTGAAGAAGCTCATAGAGTTGGTACACTCCCAAGTCTAAGCATTTCTCGTCAGGTTAAAGCTATCAATCATTCGCAATTTGTTGATGACATGATCCCTATTGGGGGAGCATAAAAAATCATAGTCTCTAGATTTAAAAGAATCGTGGACAACTATCTGTAGCTTTCAGGAGGCCAAGTTAATAAGAGAGAGAGATTTGTATTTATGGTTGGAACTATCAAGAAAATGTGCTTTAGGAGATCGCATCAATTATAGAGTTCTTTGTACAGTCAGAATGGAAATGTTTCAGGTATCTCGGGATTCCCATATCAGTTGGAAATCCCCACAAGGAGGAATTGGAAGAAGTATTGCAAAAATTCAAAAAGAAAATTATTGGTTGGGTGCCTATTGGCTAAACCTGTCTAGGAAAATAATTCTAATAAAGGTTGTACTCTCATCACTTCATATTTACCTTTGTTCAAGATTCTTAGCACCGAAAGGAATTCTAAATCAAATGAGCATTATGATAAGAAATTTTCTTTGGAAGAGGGGGAAGAATAATGATAAGGTCCATCTAGTTAATTGGAATGTAGTACAACTGCCAAAGGAAATGGGAGGACTTGGAATTTGGGATCCTATATTGGTTAACATAGCTTTGGGGGCAAAGTTGGTTTGGAAGTTGATCTCAAAAACCAAAGAATGGTGGAAATAAGCCTTTATAATAAAATACTTTCAGAAATCACAAATTATAAGAATGGAGGAAGTCCAATTGATTGGTCGTGGATCAAAAATCTGGAGGTTATGTAAAAAAATTACTTCTCTTATCGCTGACAATTTGGGATGGAAGGCAAGGAATGGAGCTCGCATCAATTTATGGAAGGAAAAGTACCTGTCTGGCTCTACCTTCTCTGTTGAGGAATTGTAACCCCTGATTGAATGGATGAAAGGTAACAGGATCAAAAAATTGAAGGATATATCAGATTGGGATGACACAGGTTCTTGGAAAGGATGGGTTTGTATTGGAATCCCTTCAGGGATGAAGACATCCTGAGAAAAACTAATTTCTCCCTTGAAGGGACTAGGTCAAGTGCATGCAAATGAAAAAGATACGAGAAAATGGACAACATCCAAAACAACCATATACTCGGTCAAAGAAGGATATTGTTTTCTATTAAGGAGTATAACAGCTCCTAGTTCTTCTAAGCTATGGAAAGCCATCTGGAATAACAATGTCATCCCAAAGATAAAAGCTTTATGTTGAACTGTCGTTCATGGAAGCATTCTCACTATAGAAAATCTAAAGCACAGAAATATACAAGGCCCTTCAAGGTGTGCTCTTTGTAAGCAGGAAGAAGAATTGATCCCCCATCTATTTTTTCATCTTCGATTTACCTTATCTGTATGGAGATGTGCTTTTAGTCAGGTTGCATCAATATCAGTGGTCCCTTCAAGCTAGAATGATACATTTATAGGTTGGACCTATTATGGCTCCTCGCAAGGGTCGATTATGAAAAGAGCGTGGAGATCCCTCTTGAATTTTATATGTTGGGGCATCTAGATCTCCAAGAATAAAATCATATTTGAAGGAACTATTCCCTCAATAACTAGAGTGGCTATCAAAGCATTATCATTTCTCTCTAGATCTCTAATGGCGAAGGGCATCAAAAATTCAGAATTGGAAGGGTTGACAGAAATAGAAAGGAATTGGTTAGGAATAGGTGCACCCTCGAATCATGCTCTAAGCTTCAGCCCTCGCCATAAGGTGAGGAAATTTCAGTGTTTAAGATTCAGTTAGGCAGAATTCAATCAATGGAAAGAAATGCAAGTGGAGGTCGTCCTTCTATTTGATGGAGCAGCTAAAGGAAATCCAGGGGTGGCAGGAGCAGGAGGGGTAATTTGTTGCCTTGATGAACAAGCTGAGGTAAGTTATGTATGGGGACTAGGAGTGGCAACCAACAATAAAGTGGAAATACTAACCTTGTGGAAAGGATTGGACTTAGCTATATCCCTTAGAGTAAATAAAATTGAAGTGGAAGGGGAGTCCCTGTTAGTTATAGGAATGTTCACATCTTCCAATTCCCATAAGCACGATGCAAGGTCTTGTATTCGTTACAAGAATAGATTATCATTTAAAAAAATTTGAACAACTTGAGTTTTATCATATCCTCTAGAACCTCAACAAGACCACCGATGAGATGGTGAATCGCAGCATGATGTTGGGCAAAGGCAGGTGTGAGCTTGATGGGAAGGACATGGGCCACCTACCCATCCCATAATAGAATGTTGATCAGTGGAGAATTTAATGCCCTCCTCACAATTGTTGATGGAGGGATGATGGAGGGAAGTATAATTGGAAACCAGGATAGATGGGGAAAGGATTGTGAGCTATACAATTCAAGGCATCCACTCGGATTCCCACACTATCACCTCACACGACATATACAGGAAATTAACTAAGCCCATGGATAGAACAAAGAATCTATCAGTTCAAGGAGGAAGAAGGATTGTATATTTCTTTGGAGAATTAATGGTGAAGTGATGGACAATGTCTCGTTATCCGGTGAATTGGCTGCAAGGGTGGTTTGGAAGACCCATTGGATAGCATGCATATTTAATGAGACTAAGGATTGAAGATCTCCAGGCAATCATGGCACATGTTGAGGAGAATGAAGAGCAGGAAGGAATTTGTGTATTTAAGGACGTGTAGACTCCTCATGTATCATGTGCCATAGCAGTTTTGGAGCATCAGTTTGATAGTAGTGTGTGTTGGAAGGATATTGCCATGGAATCGAAGGAGGCACAGGATAAGCAATTCCCTAAGGAGGAATTGGCCCACTGGAAGAGGGTCATAGAGTTTTTGTTTAAATTACTTATGTGTGGGCTTGATCTCATCACCCACCGGGTCTAATTGTTGGGGAGGGATCATGCAACAAATGCTGAGCACATCAACGTGAAGTTTGAAAGTATGGAGGCATCACTAGAGAGGAAGATAGTGAAAATGGAGACCAGCCTGCTTACCTCCAATTCGGAGTTGATTAGCAATAGCATATTCAGTGATGTGAAAGAAATTATTGTAGGGTTTCCTAAGGAGGTGGTAGCTCAACTGCAAAAACATGGAGGAGAACGGGATTCAGAAGTAGGGTCGAGCAACCGAGGCAAGGAGGAAAGTGAGGAAGCGAGGAAGTCCAACTTAGGATAATGTTTTTTCATGCACTGTCATTATATTTTGATATTAGGTCTTTTTTCTGGGTTTATGGGAAATTTTAGTGTTTTGTTATAGTTTTTAAGGCATGTAAAGGGGAGAAGTTAGTATTATGGATGTATGGGATATGGAAATAGCGACTCAATCTGAAGCAAGTTTTGTTGCGATATTGTAAAAATGGTTCTGGCCTTGTAAATCTAGATTTTGAATATAAAAGTACATGTTTTGTTTTAAAAAAAATAACATTATGTTAACCTCGTACCACCATGTATAAGTTTGGATCGTGGTAAAATTATACTCATTTCTATAATTTCTATAAAAATATTGTTATAGTTGTGGTTGGCAAGAGGGTTTGTTTGTTGCAACATAAGCTTACACAAATATTGTGAGTGAAACTTCAAAGTATTTGTGTTGATTTGGATTGATTCAAAATTGTACAAACTCCCTACGAGCATAGTTCCATCATGCATGAATCTTGGATCCTGGTAGAATTCTTTTCTTGCTAATTTTTGCAAATTCTAATCATGGTTGTGGTTAACAAGAGGGTAAGTTTTTGAACAATATTATCTTACTCCAATATTGTGAACACAGCTTAAAGCGTTTATTTTTAAACTAAATTTAATGTCCTTGTGTTTGACATATAAGGGGAAAATGATTAGTAGATCATGGCCTTTTCAATGGGATTTAACTAAAGACCATTGAAGATTAATCAATTCCAATGGTCAAATACCCTCTCTATGATAATAATCACAACCCATAGATAGATACCAAAGTGCATTTCCACTCCTACCAAGTAAGACCAAGGCTTTCTCAATGGATATTTAAATGACATACTATTGAAGATGAATCACTTCTAACAATAAAAAAAGTTGTCATTTGTAGATAAAAATGGTCCACATGGAGATAACCAAGTAGGGTTCCACACCTACCAGATGAGTTCAATGCCTTCTTTTCAAACTAGCCCCTAATAGTCAACTAATCAAAAGTAATTTTTCCCTATACTCCAAGAGGAACAACTTTGAAGTGTTAACAATTAGACACTAAGTTGAAATGAGAAAGTAATGATTTTAATCAATTGACATTTGTTTGTCAATTAATAAAGTGGTTGGAAAAATTACGTAGTGATGATAATGATGATGATTATTGGAGACCAGTTTTCCCTATTAAGCCTTAAGAACAAATGATAAGGAATTGATTGGTTTTCTTTTACATCTTGTTTCTATGATCGAAAAAAGTGGATACAATATTTCTTATACCTCTTCAATTCTAGTGAGTTAATAAGTTAAGGGGATCCACATATTACAAATAATCTAGAATTGAAATTAAATATGAGCATACATAGAGTGTTATACATATAGTGTTTTTCATGTTCCACGATCTTAATACCGCAAAGTTAAAAAACTCTTTCATCCACTACATTTTTGGATTTGTCCAAAGGTGAGTGTCAATATGGCATTCGTGAGAATATGTTCTTGATTTATTGGTGTTGATTTTCTTTTTAAAGCTAGCTATGGTAGAAAGCTGGTTTTGATTGTCTAGCTTAGGTTAAGTATATCGTTATAGTACATTAATTTTATCATATTTTTTATGGGCCTCTATTATTCATTCGACTCATGTGGATCTCCTTCGTTCGACCTCTACGGAAACCCTCGAACCCGTAGATTTGCCCATAGGCTTGCGTTGTCATGAAGGTGGGTCTCCAACATGTCTATATCTCCTTTCCTTCGTGGGGTCTCTCTCCCGGTGAGTTTTTTGTGATCTGATCCTCCGCATTTTATTTTGACTAGGTGGCCCATAATGGCCAGTCCGGCCCAGGATCCCCTCGCACAAGAGGTTTCAGCCTTCAATAATTTGGTCACCAATGGCCCCAAATTTCAGAAGGCGTCGTCCTCTAAATTTGTATAGGAATTGGATGATATTCCTATGGTGGTAATATATGCTCCTCAAGCACGATCAAGGTCCCTTCAACTAGCAGATCAAGGGTTGATTGGACAGTTTACTAGTCTATGGCCCTCCCCAAGATCAGTAAAAACATAGGTCGAGAACAATTGGAAACCAAAAATGAAAGGGGAAGTGGTCTCTTCCTTTGTCAGAAAAGGCTTCTTCATATTCTTCTTTGAGCACAAAGAAGGCAGGGATCTAATTTTTAGAAGTGAGCCTTGATTTATGGGGCCTCAAGGTTGTACTTGGATAGATGGAACCCCAAATTTAACCCAGACTATGATATCTCAAAGGTAGTTCCAATCTAGGTTAAGCTTCCATATTTCTCATTACACTGCTAGAACGATGCTACCTTTAGGCTCATCAATAAATCTCTCAGAAAATACATCGACTGTGCCAAGCCCAAGGAAGGGTTATTTGCTTGCACCAGAATATTCGTAGAAGTAGATCTTTAAAAAGGTCTTCCAGCCACAATAAACATGTGTATGGATGACTGGATTCATATTCGATAATTTTATTGCGATCAATTTCCATTCAAGTGTCGAGCTTGCCATGAATATAGCCACTTTGCTAGAAATTACCCCAAATCCACAGTCATTCAAGAAAATTAGGGAGAGAAAGGTGACTAGTGGCAACAATCCAAGAGAATGAGAGGCCCTAATAAATAGTAACATCTTCATTAGGGAAAACCCTCCCAAAAATCCAAAGATAGTGAAAACACTAGCAAGCCCAATCAAGTACGGAAGGCACCTTTCATTCGATCAAAGGTGTAGGAAATCAGAATAAATATGAAGCGTTGGTAGATTTAAATGAATAAAAAGGTACATCTCACAATTCTGAGCTAGCCCCAACAAACAATCCTCCTCCCGATCAAGAGAAAGAGGAAAAGCGCAACTCTAACTCTTCTCAAAATGACTCAGTAGATTTGCCATATGATGAAGAGGAGAATTACCTCTCTCCAAAAGAAGTTATCAGTCCTTCTAGAATGGCCAGCTCTGTAAATGAAAAATCAGAAGCTAAGAAATTCAAAGAAATGGAAAGAAGGACTTGATGAACAAGAAGAAAACTAACAAGGAAATTCACACAACCCTAGCAGAGAAGGACAAGGAGATGGGTTTTCAAAACACGATTTCACGTTAGCTAACTAATTTGGGTAATAAATAAGGGAAGAAAGGAGCAACAACAGGCCCCATGAAGGGGGCACCCCAATCCAAAAGTAAATCATGAATATTCTCTCTTGGAATTGCAGGGGCTTGGGATCAAACAAAAGAATAATGGAAACAAAATCTTTGCTTTTGAAAGAAAAATCTGCAGTAGCCCTTTTCCAGGAAACTAAAGTAGATGAAAAGGAGTTTGTTTCAAAGCACAACAAGATATGGAACAAAATCCATCACCTCGCAATCAATTCTTGGGTTGTGTCAGGTTGCCTAAGTACGTTATGGGACCCTGATCAGTTAAAACTTCTAGACAATAAGAAATCATAGCACTGGATTAAGACTTATTTCAACATCTTGGCCCTTAATTAGGTATGCACCACCATAAACCTATATATGCCTATGATTTTTCATGAAAAACAAGATTGTTGGTGTTCTTTAATGGATCTTAAAGACACTTCCTTTGGAACAAATTGTATCATTAGGGGGGGGGGGGGACTTTAACACAATGCTTAATCAAAATGAAAAAAGGTGAGGGTCCCTGGTCAGAGATCCCAGGCAAGAAGCTATGGAATATATTATCAGTGCCCTTAATTTGATTGATATTATTCCTTTGAAGTTAAAATACACCTGGAACAACAAAAGGACGTCTGGGACACATAACTGCTCGCCTTGAAAAATTCTTGATTTTGGACAGCGTCTTGCCTCTGCATCTCGGGTTTCAATCTTCCATCCTTCCTTGGAATGGAACAGATCACAGACCTATCATGCTCAAAACAAGCACCCCGAAAAATTATGGGTCCATTCCGTTCATATTTTCTGCCCTATGGCTCCATAATTCGAGTTTCCATGAGGCAGTTGCTACCTCTTGGAATCAGTGGGTGGAGGGTAGTCTAATTCGTATATGGGAAACGAAAATCAAAAGGCTCAAATAGGACGTAAAGCAGTGGTTGAAGAAGGGGAAAGTAGTTATTCAATCCTCACTTCACTCCTTAGAAAGTCGAGTAGAGAAAATTCAATCACAAATGGAATAGGATCTAGTAACGGGAGAGCTCTTGTGTTAGGAATTTAGTACCTTCCAAATGTACCACTCACTCCTTTGTCAAGAAGAAGAACAATGGAGATTGAAATCTCGAAGTATATGGTTGAACTTGAGAGACCGAAATATGAAGTTCTTCCACAACCAAGCTAAAAATAGGGAGGGAATGAATAACATTGCGAAAATACACTATAAGGGGTAAAGAATTGTCAACTTCAAACTCTTCCAAGAACCAGGATCTGCTCACTTCAATAGTCTATATCATGCTCTGGATCAAAATTTTTTTGAGGAGAATTGGTATTATGTTGAAGCATCTCCCTGAAATAATAACCAAATAAATGAATGTGAGTCTAATTGTGCCTCCCTTAAGTGATGAAAAAAAGTAGGTTGTTTTATCCTTTCACCTAGACAATGCCCCTGGGCCTGATGGTTTCCCAGCTTTTTTTTTCCAACATTTTTGGGATATTATTCATAAAGATTTGAGAAGAATGATTGGTTATTCACTCAAGAATATTTGTATGGGGGGTGGAATCAACTCTTCATTTCTTGCCCTCATTCCTAAAGAAAATAACCCATCTTCTTTTGCCAGATTCCAGGCCATATCTCTATGCAATGTCTCATATAAAATTATTGCAAAAATTATGGCACTCATCCTTAAGAAGTTCTTTCCCAATATTATAAGTGAAAATTAGGGTGGATTCCTTCCAGGCAGGCAAATTTTTGACAATGTGATTATGATTTAGGAAGAAATCGACTCTAGCTAGTGAAGGGAAGATCAAGGCATGGTCATAAAGCTTGATACAGAGAATGCATGATAGGGTTAGGCACAAATTTCTCTTCAGGTTATGAAGAAAATGGGATTTCATGAAAAGTTCATCAAGTGGATTGCGTTGTGTATTGATTCATCGTGGATTTCCCCTTTGGTTAATGGGAGAGGCTATCACTTATTCCAAGCAACCAGGGGACTTCAGCAAGGGTGCCCTCTGTCCCCTTTCCTGTATATTATAATGGCAGACTCTCTCAATAGGAGATTGGAATTCGAAAGGAGGTCAGGGTGACTTCCTGGAATTTGTTTTTCTGAGGGTGTAAAAAATATTAACCATAGGCAGTTTGTTGACAATACAATCCTCCTTGGAGGGGCCTCCATGATAATAGCCAAAAGATATTAAAAAAAAAAACTTGTACAACTTTCTTGTTGCCTCAGGAGGGGCAATAAATGAAGAAAAATCTCAAATTTTCACTTGGAACACCAACCCAATCCAACTAAAGAAAATTGAGGAGGTTTTAAACTTTAAAGCAAGGGAATGTGAGGACTTCAAATACTTGGGAATGCCTATTTTCTTAAAGAAACCCACAACAAGGTCGTGGCAGTGAGTCTTGGATAAGATTAAGAGAATAATGGAGAATTGGGGTACACATTGGCTCAACCTTGCAGGAGAGAACAGATCTCTCTAAAGCAGTATTTATACCCATCCATTTGTTTCAGTTCTCTTCTTTGTTGGCTCCAAAAAGTATATTAAACAAGCTAGGAGCTCTTCTGAGGAAATTCCTTTGTGAAGGAGGGAAATCTACCTCCAAAAAATTTCACCTTGTCAAATGGGCCACTATCAGAGATTGAAACTTCATGGCGAACTTGGTATTAGAGACCTTGAGCTTATAAACATGGCTATTGGAGCTAAATTGGAATGGAAAATGAATACTCAACCAAATGCCTAGTGGGTTCAAATCTTAAAAGGAAAATACCTCCAAGAATTTGAGGTCAATTGTCATTCCCGACATTGCTCCCCCATATGGAAGCTTATATTTGCTACATCCTTTTTTATCAACTCCCCCTTGTGGTGGATCTTGGAGAACGAAAAAAGTGTCAGAGTGTGGGATGATTCAATCCTCCACTCCCCTCTGTTGGCTCAGGTCTCGGATCTCCTTCCTCTAATTGACTATCTAAGTAAATCAGGGTACAACTCTACCGCATATCTCATCTTGGCATGAGGATGGTCTTTGGAAGGGCTAGAACCTGTGAAACCTCCCTAATCACTTGAATCGTTTGGGTGAGGATTTAGTAAGAAATTTGGTTGGGAAGGCTCCTATCAATCAACACCAATTGGACAAGTTGAGATGGAAAAACTCTTCCTATTTGATCACCCAAGGCTATTCAAAAACGTTATTCCATTCGTAGGTGCCTCCTAAATCCTCCATTTGGAACAAGGTATGGTCTACAAATTCTCTCCCTAAAGTAAATATATTTTGTTCACTGCTTCTCCATAAAAGGATTCTGACTTCAGACAACCTCAAGAAGAAAGGAATCTATGGCCCTTTAATATGTCCTCTGTATGAAAATCATGAAGAATCCATCCATCACCTTTTCTTGGATTGTCCTTACATCAAGTCAGTCTGGTCAATTTCCTTGGGCCTTCTCTTCCCCAGGCTCTGTTAGATGAATAACCTTCAGAATTGGTTCTCTTCTTGGCACAAACATTATTTGGGCTCCCTTCAATCTAAATTCCATATCAAATCTCTCTGGATTGCTCTTCCCAAATATATATGTTGGTAGGTTTGGCTCTCCCAAAACTCTGCCATTTTCAACTCATCCTTCTTTTCATCAAATTCCTCTTCTCTCAAGGCCCTCTCCTTTTGTTGTGAGTTGAATCCTCTCGTTCTAGACCAGGGTCTGGATGATCTAGAAATGCAGTGGATGAATGTGTTCTCACTTCAGCCACACCCTGGTCTATTCCTAAAATACCCTCACTCAGGATGGAAACTTTGCATGTCTCTGGAGGCTCTAAAGGATTAGAAAACCCACCAACAAAAATAGATTCACCACTTTGATGGAGATTCTAAGAATGTTCCAGGGGTGGTAGGAGGGGGAGGTATTTCATATTATCTTGTTGGAATAGCTTAAATCATATGTGCTTGGGGATTAGGAAGGAAACCTAACAACCAGGCTTAACTTTATGGCCTTTATCAAGGCCTTAGGATGGCTAAAGACAAAGGTATTAAAGACATCATCATCTTGGGGGATTTATTGATAACAATATTGTATCTATCTAAACCTAGAAACCCAAAGGACAATTCCCTCTCCTAGATCCTTGTCTGAATAAAAAATTCGGCAAATTATTTCTCTCTAAGGAATTCTACCATATTCTCATAAGTAATAACATGGAAGCTGATCTAGAAGCAAATAAAGCTTGTGCTTTAGGAGAAGCCATCCTTGATATAAATGGTACCCTTAATCTCAACGTTATTCACTAAGGAGCAATGCTCTTTGTTCCTCGCAATATGTATGACCCCACGGTTTTACTTGAACCCAGGTTTTCTATAAAGGTTCTTCTCCAACCATCCTTTGTCCCCTTCTAGGATGTGTTTTCTCCTTCCCCCTCCTTTAAGTCCCCCTTCTTTCTCCCCTCTCCTATCTTCCTCCCCTACCCTCTTTCCCCCATTTCCTTTATCCCCCTCCTCCTCTTTCATTTCTCCCTTGCCCCTTTCATATACAATTCAAGGCTCCTCAGGTGTCTTTTTCATCTAGTTGTCATTGTTGTGACAGTTAAAATACCCTCCTTCAGCATTGTCCTTAACATGGTTGTTTATGGTTCTCGCTGCCATGCAGTGGTGTTTCGCTCATATTCTCATGCTTGCACTTCTGTTAATCCAAGCCAAAATCCTTGGAATCTCCAACAATCCAGATCTCTAATGATTTTCGATGATGGATGTTCGAGCAAATTTAATGAGGGAATGATGTCAATCATGTGGCAAGCTAGACGAATCGATGATAAAATGGCTCACATCATAGATCAAACACCGTCCAACATTTTGGTAAATCTGTGTTTTTCCCCGTGGTTGAGGAATTGGGAAAAAACTTGGTTTGTGCATTAGTTGTGGCGTCTAGTTGGGCTTCCTCTAGTCTGCTTTGTGAAGAGTCTCTGGTCAAGACTCTGGCTCTTTATTTGGCGGCAAATGAATTTAGGGTTCATCAGTTTTGCTCATGGCTCATTTGGAGAAAAGGACTTTCTCACTTGCAAGGTTCTACAACGAACCCCAACTCTATAGCTCTTAGGAACAATGGGTCTCTCCATATAATTAAGCTCAAAGGTATCTACAACTCCCCTCTGCAGAATTTAGAAATTTCTTAGTCTTTGTATGGGAAGTCAGTTACTTCAGTCTAGATTTCGGTATAATAGTTTGGGACTTCTCTTTATTTCATGTGCTTGTGGCTTACTTGTGGGAGTCTTTGGTTCATGGGCACTCAACAAATCTAGTATAGGGGTGGTGTCTGGGTTGGGAATTTGGGTAATTTTTGGTTTGTTAATCTGCATTGTCAAAAAAAATTCCTCCAAAGGGTTGACTTTCTCTCATCTTAGAACTTTTCTCCTTTGGGTTAGTCGGGTCTATCCTAGTTTCTTCTAGCACAGATTTTCCCTTCTATCAATGGATTCTAGCTCTAATTTTGATGCACCTTCAAATAAGCATCCATGTATGAATTGCAATTCTAAAATTGAAGCATTACAGCAAGCAAATTATGATCTATAGGTGAGACTTTGGAAGTTGTATCACTCGCAGATTTGTCAAGAAGAGTGCACTTTGGGTCTCAAGCAACAAATGGCTAGGTTGGAGGACGAGGATGATGCTCTCAGAGGGATCCTTACAGACCTCAACAAGCCCACTCCAAAATCAAAATGATCGCTAAGGATTTGTGTTGGGTCACAATTTTGTGGGGTTTTATTGAGTTTGTATTTTCTGAAGATTGCATATCTTTAAGAAGGTCTAGTTTTGTAATGTTTGGTTGCCACTGCCAGTGGATGTAGCAATGTATTCCTTTTATCGACAATGCTAACATTTATGTCAATAGGTAGATAGGTAGACTCTTGTTATAAGATAGTAAGATGGTTACATGGATGCTATGAATCTGGTAGTTATACTCCTTGAGTATTCGTTGTGACCGGGCGCATAATTACTAATAATATTACTCATTTTTGTTTTAAAAACATCTCTCTCTCTCTCTCTTTCTCTCTCTCTCTCTCTCTTTATATATATATATATATATAATGATATACTATTATATATTTATTTTCTATTTCTTCATTGCAATACAACTTTTCTTTAAAATCTAGATGTGATATTACTTTTAATGGTATCAAAATTATGCATAATGGCCTATATTATTCTCCAATAGTTTAGTCAAGAATTAGCATCTTTATGCCACATTATTACAATGCCTATTGAGTATGAATAATATTTGAAGCAATTATAAGGAGCTTCTCATCTTTCATGATAGTTATCTTGTGCTTGTATGTTGGTACGTAATCACAGATACTCTAAATGGGGACAAGACCAACATTTAAGAGGATTGAATAAGGTGTATTGTTTTTTTTCTAAGACCATAAATGTTAAAATGCTTCATGTTTGCTTGATTTTTCGGGAAGATTCTCTAAATATGTTGTAGCCTTAATCTTTGCATCTATATAAGATCATTGGAGTGACAAGTGCATCAAAAAGGAATTTATTTTTTCCCATATTATTGGTTTCAATGTTATTTCTCAATGTTTATTCTACAGCTAGAATATCAAATAAACATCTCTTTGTTGGCACACACGGAGGGCCACGTACATTGTGAATTCAAACCCCATTCATCTCATGGCTCATCTCCAGATAATCCTATCCCACTAAACTCTAATGACACCTTATGAATGTTGGTGGTTTTTATGTCTAGTTAGTATTTTGGCAATCTTTGTCGATTAATGTATGTCTATTGCATTTGCTTTGGCAAGTCATTTTGTATTTTGGAATGCACTTGTTGGCCCAAAATCAAGTAAGAGTAAGGTCAGGAGGCTCTTGAGTTATGCTTTGAAACAATGTAATTTGATGCAGTAATAGAAATTTTTGACCTACAAAGAAAAGAATATCAAATAAACATCAAAATTGACTAAATTAAATGTTGACTAAACATCGAGAGAGTATTTTCAAATGATGTTATCCTTATCAAATAAGAGATGTCAAACTAATATTATAAAGAAAAATGATATCATCATAAGACATTGGTTTACCAATATTTATTCTACACTTGGTCAATGTTAGTCAAGATCAATGCAACAATGTAAAGTACGTGTGGTTGAAAATATGAAAACCAACTATCTCATTGAAGTGATATTATACTAATGTCTACATGTCGAAGTATCAAAATAAGTCAATTAAATTGGATTATCGATGATATGGCATTTAAGTACATTAAACTAACATTTTTGAGGTGTTGACACTTAGTCAACCTTTCAATATATCCAATAACCAACACAACTTTTAGGTTACATCAACAATGCATTAGAAAACTGGCATCAATTTTTTTATAACAAAAAATAGTAATAACAAACTTTAAACAATTTTTACTAGTTGTAAAAGTTCTTGGATAAAGTTTGTTGACTTATTGGGGGAACTACTGAATGAGGCACATTACTATAGTGAAGAGATTTGTCAAGAGGGTGTCTCTTTCCCATTGGGATGTATGGAATTTGGATTACATTTATGTTTGTAAATCCCTCATTCCTTTAATGTATAAAAGGATTAGGGTGCACCTGCTTGGGTTGGTCAGAAAATTAGTGTGTGATGCATTTGTTGCAAGAGGTTGTATGTGGGAAGCATGTCAGTTACATCATCCATTATCGTAATTATTTTTGGGCTAATAACTAGAGATGTGATTGTTGTTACAGAGTTTAGCATGTTGTTTGCATTTCTAAAATTTTATTTTCTTAGATTTATCATTTATTTTAGAATTGATTTGATTAATCAGATGATATATTGTATCTATACTATTGAAACAATTAATCATTTAATCTTGAGCTATATTTTCAATTATGTAGCCCTCAAAGCATGTATATACAATATATTTCTCAAGCAATAATAATAATAATAATAATATTAATCAAAATATTTAAAAGTTTGTCTATTAGAAAATCACGTTTAAGCAATGGCTAAATGTGTTGACAAGCGGTGTGTTTGTTAAGTTGCTAAGCAAAAATAACAAAATATCATAGTTATCACAAATGACCAATACTAGGTAAACCACTGTAACACATAAACATGGATTTTGTATTGGGTTTTTATATAACTCAAAGATATTACAATGGCATTATATTTGTTGTTGTTCAGCCTTTTTCTAAGGTGATTCATTTTATAACATGTAGTAAACACTAATGTGTATTCCAGTTTTCAAGGATATACCATTGAGAGGTGGTCTACGTATGTGCATTGTCTCTAACACCTCTAGCAAAATTGTTATGTTTAAATGAATATTTTAGAAAATATTGGGAACTCAACTTCAACACAACACTACTATAATCCTCAAACTAGTAGATATACAATAGTGGTGAATTAATCGCCAGAGAATTTGTTGCAACATCTATTTCTAAATTGGCAAAACAATATGATTTGATGTCTCCACAATAAAAGTTTTTCATTAGTATTTACTAATTGTTGCATATGTTATTCATCTTTTCAAGATTGTATGTTGGTACCCTTCAACTAAAGTGACAACATTCCAACCTATGATAATGGGTGCTCATGTTTTTTTATGGTGCTAGATAAATTATAGAATATTATATATTTCTTTAAGCAACATTGAAGATGATGATGCCTATGAAGAAGGAAGAAAACACAAAAATGTTCCTTAAATGCCAATATAATAAATAAACATTGAACTTTGGACCTTATAGAATATTGTGAAAATTAATCGACAATAATCATTTTGTGAATTACCAAAGGAGTTGGACATCACTCCTAGTTTCAATATTGTGATTGCTAAAGGAATAAGAACATGGACCAAAGTGGCAATGTAGTATAGGAGAAAACCAAAATGTTAAATTTATGCCCAAAAAACAATCACAATGAAGCGAACAAAGTTCCTTCTATAAATTAATTACTCCAAAAGACTTGGAATATCAAGATATCCATTAAGGATATAAATATTATATTAAA